>JAGVSQ010012289.1:0-11725 GCA_022683975.1 Rhyacophila evoluta
ACCAATATTAGCCAGAGCGGCAGAGTTATCAATAAGACCACGCATAAGTCGAAAATTTTAATCAGTTACTATTGATATATTATTAAGACACATTCCAGCTTTTATATATCATTTTTAAAACCATTCTACATATATATTTTGAGCGAATTGTCAATTTTATTACTGCTTTCAAATGTCAAAGAGCAAATTGTCAATTTTTCCCGTATTTGACGGAAGTCGAAAATTTATTGCGATTTTATTAATCCAAACGAACTAATTCATGCAATGTTATGTTAAAAAATGTAAATATTTCAAATTTTTCAGAAAACGCGGCGTATATTTTATATTACACATACCTAATAGCTGTACCATGTAAAAAATGTGATTCACGATCGTCATTAGCAATTTGTCGAAGTATACGATAATGTTCAAACAAAATCCACCATACGTGATCAAATAACCACGAAAAGCGGATACGTATTTATCATCATTTTACTTTCATTTATCACTTCAATATTGAAGAGGTGGCGGAAAACCAGCACAAAGAAGGCTGAGTGCGATTTCCTAACACCATTTTCTCACGCGATCTATTCTACCGCGAATTTCTAACTCTACCAAAAGGATTTATTTGCAATAAATTAGATACTTACCAATTCACAAATTGATAATTCATAACTGTATTACGTGTATGATTACACTGAAATAGCTTTGAGTCTATTAATTGCATATTTTAATATTTTCATTTTATTGATATTATACATTACTGAAACACGCAATTTCGTTTTTAGATTCATCTATATAAAATGAAAAACGTTTGCATTTAGGATATATTTCAGTTATGTTCTCTTATACCACCCAAATAATATTCAATTTAAAAGTTTTTTATGGTATGTAAATGTATAAGTTTTATCGTTATGAATAATTTCATTAGCGCATTAACATATTATTTAAAACATTTAATAAATATGTTAAATAGACTAAAAATATTAAAACAAAAATCCACAATTTTTTAAATAAATACCATTTTACCAACTATATGTATTTCAACGAAACTAGTATTGTTTTTAAAATTAGAGATTTATTAGAAAAAAGTCACGTCTATGCTTTTTTGCGTTTGTTTCTGATACAAAAAATTTACAGTCATACAATTCAGTTACAGAAACTGTTGTCTAGCAATACTTCGTCTTCTTACTCGTCGGTATGTTCAATTGAAGTGTATATTTTTTAACTCCTAGTTGAGTCTTGAAAAAAATAATAACGTTTGACTTCTGACGCCACCAAATATTTAAGAATTACCACTGTTATATTTACAACTTCTGAAAGTTGATGGAGCTTAATGTGGATATTTATAAATTTACTGGATGCAAAAAAGCATCACAAGTATTTTTCTTATAAAACATAAAAATACAAAGTTATAATGCTTAGTTTATCACCATAACTAATATTTATTGCAGATATGGTAGTGATATAAGTTCTTTATCAAAAAAGCAGTACATAGTTTTCTCTCTGCATGCCAATGTTACATAATTGTATGCGGTTTTATTGTTGTTTCCGCTTTGAATACTGCCTTATTGTATAAAACCTTACACAAGCGCTTCTTCGGCTAGGGTGCATCGAAAGTGTATCATTAGAAAGCTGGCAAATATTTGAATGCATTGCAAGCCTTGACATGGCATGCCATATTGATTTGGGTTGAAGCGTTTGTTCCTAATTCCCCAGTTTTGACCTTCCCAGCTGTAAGAAATGAGCGATCGCTGTCGGCTAAATGATTATTAATGTAACTATTTATATGAAACGTACACGTGTAGCGATTTTAAGTAAAATTTTGAAAATATAATACATATAAGTAATATAATAACAATGTGATATAACATTAATGTTGCTAACGACACGACGTGAGACATTAGTACCATAGTGAACTTGTTTGTTATAACTATAAGGATATAATGTTTAGATAAAATGATTATTTTAATCAGTGAAAATATTAATCCCAAATAGTTAAAATGAAAATTTAGTGAAAACACCAAAAGGGACGCATTTTAATGACAAAATACCGATATTTTTCGATGTGCGGTCTGCTTATTAAGGTACCATAATATTTGTGTAAGTAACAACGGTTATAAGCTGTTGTGCGTGACATTAAATGGACACAAGACTTACTTTTAATATTAAAAGGTTCAAATAATTTAAATCTCTTTCCATATGTTCGGTATATTTAGCAATCACGTATGTTACGAGTCTCTCTTTTTATTAAATATCTTTTACGTTCATGGTGGGACTCAAGTATAATCGCCGCATCTATTTTTTTTACAAATATTGTTCTTTTTCTTCCTGTATAAAAGATTTATTAAAATTGAATAACATACGAGTATACAGAAGTCACACAAAATTTTGATTAACATGCTCATAAAATTTTCATCGCTTGTCAATTACGTTTATTATATACAAAAAAATAGTCCGTATTAATTCTGTTAGTTCTAATATTACGAAATTGTATCAAAATGAATTTGATCATACATGCTTAAATGAACATTGTTAATTTTTGAGAGGCTAATCTAAAATGCTTTCAATAAAATATAACGAAACGCTTTTTCTAATTTACAGAGCAATTCATTTTGTCCCTATTCAAAGCTTTATCTTTTGAATTAATGGCTATCGAGCCACAATTGTAAAATGTATGCAGACATTTTTTAACATAGTGATACAATGTATACTTTAAAAGCAATTGTAATTGAACTTTTTAACGATAAAATTATTATAATCAATATTTGAAGGTTAATTTTTTATTAATATATATCTGCGGTACTGGAAATAATTAACTTTGTGTGAATGAATCATTGATATTTAACTTTGAATATTCAGTTTCAACAAAATATTTAGCGTTATTAATGACGCGTAGTTAAAAAAATCTGTGTGCTGAAAGGTTTCTAGTTACTCATTAAATCCATTAGTAATGGAATAGTATAGTGTGGGTTCATACCACTTAATAAATTCCACGATCGTATTCTGAATGAGTCCCGCCCGGCATGTGACATCGCCCAACCACTCCTCGTCGGCCAAACCGCTAACCTTCAAAATTCTCACCCCCTCGCGAAATCCTACCCCAACGGCCTACCCCCACTGAAGCCTTCTTAATCATGCATTATTAAAATTCTAAGCATCGCCCAGTTGTCGTATCGCGTGTCGACCTGCCCGGGGAATTTCGGCACTCCGCAGAGTGCGGTGTATAGGTCCGGTGAGGTCAGAATCGTAGGCGGTTCGTAGACTCCGTTGTAGAGGTTCGTAGCACCACTTCGAGAAAATGCCTCGCATATGCCAGTCATTTGGTTGTGTGGCGCCGCGTACGACGTATATCCTCCAATAGTCTACACCCACTTTAAACTACGCACGCTTTCGATTTTTATTATTAGTTTTTATTTATTTTCTCGGGCCGCGACCGTGCGTCGGTGAAGAAATATTCCTTTAGTCGTTTTAAAATTATTCAAAATAATTGGCACCCAATCGAATATTAACAACCCCCAACAATGCGGGGTGGGTTCAATTATTACGAACGCGAATGTTTTAAGTTCGGTATGTATTGTTTTACGATTTGTGATTTTAAATTTAACTTTTATTGACCACCCATTTGAAAACAATTAAACTTTATATTCTAGCAATTGATTTACAACGAGTTTAAAATGTGTGTGATTTGAACAAAATATAAACGAGTGAAAATAAAATTTGCCAATCGTTTCGTGTACAGCATTTTTTTACTTTGGTATTTATTACATCTAGTTAAACTTGATATAAAATCAAATTTGCATTATAAATACGTTCGCTAAATTGTGTTACAATAGTTTCCATATCGATACTAGTTTATCTAGTTTGAAACATTTGATTGTTGAAAGAAATATTAAAAATGATTTAGATGAGGTTTATGGATTTGAATGTATAGTTGAAGCGCGTGGATTGTGGGTAATAAATAGAAAATAACAAATGTAAAATATAGGTCAGTCATACTACCACATTATTAATATGTACAACATTGTTCGTGATTTATTCAAAACGTATTGATGTTTTTTTTAATTCTTTGTTAATAAAAAGTGTCGTAAAACTACGATATGGCAATTAATCATAATATTTTTCGATACTGTATAATTCGATATTTTCAAAATTTCATATAATCTATGTTGAGAATTTTAAAACATGTTAAATTTCTAAGTACAGAGTTACGTTGTGAGATTTACATATTGTAACCACACGAGCGTAAAAACGATTTCATCGTGTTTACCGCAGCTAGAAGCAGGTCGTAGTTGTTGACGTAAGGCATGGTAGCTACTTCGAAGCAAAAGCTCTGTATATATAATGTACGTGTTACGTTGTGTCTGTATTGTCTTAAAAGCTTTGGCTAGACATCATAAATTTTCAAAACGGATAAGTTTTTTCATGAAAAATAATTACAATTTAAATTTATAAGTATATTCTGAACGACGTGGTGGTAATTCTTTTTAAAGCAGCGTATTAATATACAATTCTTATTCGAGCCGTCGTTTGTGCATTATATTTCTATGTTACTTGTTGTAAACGCTAATCCCGTAACTGCGTAAAGCGTTTTATACTTTTATTTATTATATTTTTATGCAGGGCATGTGCCATTTGAACCGCTAAAGCACCATAATTTTTCTTTTCATGTTCGTAAAAGACACATGATAATTTCGATTACATTAAAATATTTGAAAGGCCTAAATTTCCATTATTTAGATAGTAAATTTTGTTGACTAAGATTGTAAGATGGCAGTAATCATATTACTGTCATCTTACGTTTTTGCTAAAAGCTTTTGAGTAACTAAAACCCGTTTGGTTCGCGTGGTATTTATTTATATGATGTATTTTGTTTGATTCTCACTTATACTCGTATACTTTAAATATAGCTTAAAAGCTTAGATTTATATACTTTATAACATAATTTCTATTTATGCTGAGCTATTGATTTTCGGTTAATATATTTAACTAAGCTTCAATTTTCACATGAAATTGTTGTTATTATATATTGTTAAAATATGGAAACTGTGATTTATTGTAGAGAGAAAAGACTTTTTCCATTGAATTAATATGGTAGTGAAGTAATTTTTACAAAACAATTTTGAACTATTTACATAATATCGTTCAGTGATTTAAGCAGATTAATATAAAAGTGTTTGTTTAATAACTATCTGATTTATAACGAAGCAATTTTTCGGTGATAAAACGAAAACATATGTTTCAACCGCTCAGTCGGTCCATCAGTTAAGATTGCCACCCTAAATTTTGAACCCGCATCAGAACTGGGACTTTTACAAGTATACGGCAGTGGCCGGAAGAGCAGGTCTGTTTCTGAAAAGAGGACCGTGGGTCCAAATATTGCGCACTCTCTGCGTAAGTCGCACAGTATCGACAGAGAGGGCAAAGACTCTGCGAAGGCTGTGGCGGCGTATTGGGAGGACGTAGGCGTTTGGGGGGAGGGGGCTGGTCGCAAGCTGTGGCGTCGGGGAGAGGGGCCCGGCTACCGCCAGCCGGACCCGGAAGACGAGGAGTTCATGATAGACAGTGACGAGGACGCCGCCTTTGTGGTCGTCTCGCTGCCCACGATGCAGCCGCAGGTATATAATGTGTGTATTTGGCGCGGGAAAAGAGTTATCTCGTTTTGTTTTATGTGATCCTGATAATTGTATTCATACATCAGGTATATCATGTTTTTATTAAGATGAGAAACATTGTCGATTCATTTCATTGCTATCTTCTATCGTGTTATGTGAGCTTGATACATGTGAATGTCTTGACAGGTGCATGTTATTTAATTTGTTACGAATGTCAACTCTTTATATTTTTTAAAACTTTTTCTACTTGACTGTGCTTCATTTCAATTTTTCTTTCAAATAAATTAGTTAAGAATATTATTGTAATACCATAGTTATGATTAATATTACTTTTTTGTATCTGTATCAAGAGTTAATCTATATTTTATCAAATTATTAGAAATATTATGATCTATTTTAAATTTAAAACGTTAAATAATACAATACAGAAACACTTATATTTGGAAACAATATTCAAGTAAAATAGTACAAATAATGATTGTACTTAAAAAATTTAAAAAAAAAAACAGTTTTCGTTCATTATTTTGTCGATATCCATTTTGTCTTTCGCGCCGATTATTTCAATATTACACTACAATCTACAAATAAGTATAGATATTAGACTATCTTCTTATTATTTAATTAAATATTACAATTGAATAATATTTAAAAACTCAATATTTGATTTAAATTCAAGTTAATTTCAAAAAGTAAACACAAATAGAATTATAATATTTTTTTACGTTATAAACAACCATGTTTTCATTTTATTTATTCTAACTTATTTGTCTTCTATGATGTATATTTTATCTTCTTTTATATATCATTCATTTATATATGAATATATCTATAATACATTATATTCCCATATCATACTCTTTTCTACCACTTACCTTATGCTATTCACATTTTTTTATTCTTCATTCACGAACTAATTCTTTCTACTTGTCTTAAAAATCTTCCGACTTACCTTTTTCTGAAATCTATAGAATGTTAAGACATTTAAAGATGGTTTATAATGTTCACATGACATAAAAATATAACTCGATCTAATATTAGCTTATCTATGCGCCATTTACAAGTAAATTACCCTACAAATCAACGAACAAATTATCATAATATATATTATTGTGAAACAAGTGAAATACAGATTCACAAATATAATTTGCACTTGGGATTATTGATTAGAGATGAATCGTTGGTATTCTGTGGTTGGTTCACTCTCGACTAAAGTAAGTATAATTTTATATAAATTAAAAAAACAAATAGAAAGCACTTACATAGTAAAATTAACAAAATTTTAAAAATAGCAATGACGTTTGAGTTACATACATAAAACATATACACACTGTTAACACGTGAATCGATCATTGACAACTAAAATGTAATACAGGAAAATTATTTAAAATTACATTATTTTTATGAATATGTATTTTTTCAATTCATTCTTTTTATTTAAAATATTATATTAATTTCCCTTAATTAGGAGAAATCATCTTGGTCAATCAAGATTTAAAGCAAAAATTCACTATGGCACTCATTTTATGGATTATGGATATTTCATTTTAGCAACTTAAACTTCATATTGGACATAAGTTAATAAACATAAGTTTTACAATATTTATTACTAATATTAATTCATTTTCATCATTAATGTTATAAAGTTTTTTTCAAATTTGTTTAAGCCGACTGAAACCTTATGAAAGGTTTATTTTGGTTATATTATTTAAAAGCATATATTTACTTTAAAATTATTTGTACAATATAAATGATAAAAATAATAATAGAAAAAGCTAATTTGTAATATATTTCAAAAAAAATCTAACCTCAAATATATGTTTACACTTTGTTGATAATTTGCGAGTTTGTCAATTATAATATGAATGATTAGGTTTTATAATTTTAAGTTAAATTATGTTTTACTTTAGCAGCTGTTGACGCTGATCTATAGTAATTTGACCGATAGTTTAGAAAACTTTATGAATTAAATACAACATGTAGAAAAAATCAGTATTCATAAAGCTAGCGCAGTGAAAACAAAAATACATGTTATTTAAAATAATTACAAATAATCCAAATATAAATTTTTAATTTCGTAATATTTCTTCATAATTGTTTTACAATATGGCATCAAGGGAAATGTTTAAAGCCAGAACTAACCATTATTTTTACCTAAAATGAAGCAGGTAAATGCTGCATTATGAAGATACCAACTCCTGAAATGGGATGTATGGATCTCCGCAGAAGATTAATTTTGATTTTTTCGTGACAATTCGTTTGATTTTAACATCACAACTCCAGTTATTGGATATTCAATCTAGTATATTTTCATTTGAATCTTTAAATTATTCTTATTAAAAACTCATATTATCAATTCAGACTTAAAATAAATAGTAATTCAACAATATGATATTTTTTAAAGTAATAATTTCGATGTTCTCTTCATAGATGACAATATTGTTGTTGTCGTATTTCATTAAAAATATTTTTTATTGTTGATTAAAATAGTATTAGAACTTTAATTTTTATTCTTCTTCTATTTTTAATTTAATCGGTGCTTAAACTTTGTTGCAGGCTGCCAGTTATGGCAAGAAAAATGGTGTTTGGTATGGCGCCCCAGGAGGAGGAGGTGGCGGAGGGGGCGGTGGCGGTGGCGCTGGTGTTAGCCAAGGATGGGGAAGAACTGCTTCTCGGAAGGCTTCCGTCGTCGAGACAGACTTACCAGCGCCAGGAACTAAACCTGGAGCTGGTCGCGTCATACGCATCATTAATAATATGGACCATACCGTACAGGTCAGTGTAATAGTATTTTCACTTAAGAAACGATATATATTATTTTGAATCGCTTATTTTTACAGAATATTACTGAATATATATAAAATAAAACCTCCTTTTTTTCGAAAATAATAATTTATTTATATTTTCATCAAACTATTAAATTATATATTGGTTGTAATTTGCAACATTGGTACATGAATTGCAAAGTTGATCAAAATATACTTTATTCGTGTAGGCTTTGAAACTTTGTATATTCTATCAGCAAATAACTAATATTTTTAAAGTCTAATAAAGTAGTCACCTTTGTTCATATGCTTCATCACTTCATAATAAAAAGATAGAAGTGATTATTATTCGTACATAATATATTTATAAAAACTATTTTCAATTTTTTTAGTTTATTTGAAATCGTTTTATGTATGATACAATAAAATTGGTTAAATTTAAAACAAGTGGTATTTTTGTACAGTGCCGAGTTTTACTCAATTTACGGACTACACAGCCATTTGAAGAGGTTTTGGAGGACCTAGGACAAGTTTTAAAAATGAGCGGAGCCAAGAGAATGTTCGCTGTCAATGGACAAGAGGTAAATATTCATTAATTATGTATTATATTTAAACGTAATTATAAATTTCTGACTATTTTCACCATATGTAGAAAATATTATATAGAATAGATTTATTCAATTATTATTTTATTAATTATTATTATTTATATCAATTAATAAAATAATAATTTTATGGGATATTATGAATAATTGCATATTCTCGTGATATAGATTAAAAACATAAAAATCAATGTACCGATATTGTATACAAAAACTCAGCTGAATTAATCTTAAACCTTTTTATTTTTTACTTATTCCTATTTTAGCCACTCGAAAAGCAATTGTAAAAATATTTTATCGTGATAAATTATAATAAATATCAAATTACTTTATATTAAACTTGCGGGTAGAGAAAATTAAAGAATGGGGTTAAGAATTTAAATTGAAATGTTGGTGGAATATTTGGGAAATTCATTATTTCTATAGATGGAAAATTTTAAATGGACTCTGAATTATTCACCTATTTACATATTCAAAATAGTTGTTTATTACTGTCAATTTAAGTACTATTTTTATTTCCAGAAATAGACAATAATCTTTGATATTTCATTATGCTTTTTAATGAAATATTTGTTTAAAGAGCACTATTTATTTTATGGTATCATATTTATAAACAAATACATTTTAAGATAAGATAATAGTTTTTGGTATTAATAGTAAATCTGTTGGGATGAGTATTTTTTTCCCAGTTTTGGATGATTATGAAACTATTATAAATTTTAATTCATCTATTTATTTCGTGTGAATCTTACATACACATTCGTTATTCATGTAAAACTGCATGAGAAAAGGAGGACATCAGGATTTAGACAGTGAAATGTCATAAAATTTGTAGTATAAAGTTTCAAGTCAAAGGTATCAACTATATCTATATGTACATATATATATTACCATATAAAGTATAATTTTAATTACATTCTGCCCTATTTATGTCTATTAATTTTTATGATATTCACTCCGAAAGTGATGCCTATCATCAAGTCATGCACTTTTTGAGTTAAAAAAAGGATTCAAACTCATAACCTCCTAACCGAAATACAATATAGTACACGTGCTTATCTTACAGGCACCGAGAAAAACATATCTTATTTAAATATTATTTGATTGACCTTATAATTATGCAAGTATAGATGTGTATATGTATGTATATATTAAATATCCATAAATATACGTATACAATAATAAGTCATCTGATTAGCATATGTAGAACGACTTTTATAAATCATACATACATAAAAGTATCAAAAATATATAATAACATTGATATGTATTTAAACATTTATCACAAATGTATTTATTTTTATTTACTAAACATTGAGGTCAATTGTTACAATATTATAAACGTCTAAATGAATGAATGTTTATAGGTATAGGTAATGGACTTATACGGTGCCTGTTAATGATAGTAATTTCCCGAAAATTATACAATTTAGCATGCATTATGAATTTTTTATCGTTTTATTTTATACTGCAAACAGGAAAATATGTAAAAATGCGGTCAACTGGGAACAAGACTGTTCCACAGAGTTTAAAAAATATAATATTCTTGCCCCAGATAATTCTGAATATATTAATACTGTACTGTTTGCAAGTCTAGTATAAAATGACGCGGCAGCTTTTCACAGTTTAGCGTATAATATCAGCTTATTCTAGTTTCGCTGTGTATATATATAAATAATATATGGCTAATTAACTATAAGCGTAGAAATCTACGGTGTGTGTTTGGTTCGATGCAATCTACGGTGTAATTATAACGTAGGATTGGCACGATTACACACTGACCTCAAATTATTTAGAAATTGAATCAAAATCTGATTGAAACGTGTTTTTTTTCTTCGACATCGAAATTTCTGTGAAACGATCTGTAATAATATGAAAATGGTTAACATGCGTGAAAATTTGACACAGTAATATTGCAAAATTATATGACAAAAAAAAAATGAACCCAAACCGTCACGGAAATAAGGACTTTACATTTTTATTTGGTAATAAACTGAATTGCAAATTACTTATCAACTACATACCTTTATAGTGAAAAAAAATATGATAAAGCTTTTATATTTACCATAAATCCTTTCCAAAAGTTGAGTATATTATAAATACAAAGGTATTTCACAGAAATTGAATTATAGCTCATTGCTTCGTTCATTGCTCATCCAATTCCGTATATTTGGATTATTTTTTAAACACACCATTACCATTTGGTGATGGGAATATTTGGAGCTATGTTTCCATAAATAATATATATATATATAGTATTTCGAGCCTGTCCAGAGAAAAATTATTAATCCTCACAGAACAATAATGCTGGGAATGAAGTTTGATTCTTATTTCCTGCATGCAAATGTGGAATGTCCTTATTAAAAATCTTAGCCAGAATTTCAATAATAATTTATCATTTGCGGCTGGATTCCTTTCGACAGAACTTGTATTTAGTTGTGAATATTGTAATTCTAAAAAATTCTTGAGTGTAAAGCATACTAAACAACCGAGGGTTAGTGCCTTTTTCCTAAAACAGAGTTGATATATATATGCGTGTGTGTAAATCTAAAAAAATAAAATATAATTTTTTTATAACATGAAGTCTTTTTGAAAGACTGTCTGTATTCTCGACGCTATT
Source organism: Rhyacophila evoluta (assembly GCA_022683975.1). Taxonomy (NCBI): domain Eukaryota; kingdom Metazoa; phylum Arthropoda; class Insecta; order Trichoptera; family Rhyacophilidae; genus Rhyacophila; species Rhyacophila evoluta. The sequence continues at coordinate 11,579 of JAGVSQ010012289.1, forward strand.
TTCAATCTCTCAATCAATTATGTATTTCAAAATAATCATCAATCAAATATATGAGATAATCGAAGAAAATATCATACCTAATCGTGTGATTATAAATTATTTAAAACTGGTAAACTTCCATATGTGAGATCACTGCTAGCGACTCGG
>JAGVSQ010012290.1:0-11724 GCA_022683975.1 Rhyacophila evoluta
AAACTGAAGAGAAATATGTCTTATTGATAACTCTGCCGCTCTGGTTAATATTAGTCTGTGCGTTCCTGATAATTACCTGAAAAATCGAAAAAATCGGCTGTTTTTCATTCTTCAATGCAAGACAATCCTGTCAGTTGCCATGCCAATGCGGAGAGCAATGGTAATGTTTAACGAAATTGCCTCTATTATTGATATCTTTCACCTGTGTGTGAGTGAATTTAGATGGGTGCTATTATATACATTATTAGGATAGGGTTTGTCTAACTTACTTGGTAGACACTCTTTTCTTTCTACAATATGGTAAAGGTAAAAAACTCAATTTATAAATAAGATTTCTTTAGATGTTTATGCTATATACAGCCATATGCTCCACTTTGGAGAAAAATGTAAAATAGATTTTATTTAATGTTTTTGGTTGCGTAGTTACGAGGGATTGTTTGTGTGTGGCTTGTATGAAAGGGGAAAGGAGGCATATTTGCACAATCATATTTTGTCGGACGTCGTGGGAAGAATGCAGATGTCTACAATAGCTGTTCTAGAGGGCCCTTCTCTCCCCTTTCATAAATATAGTTATTGTAAAACTTTTTCTAGCATTATATTTCCTTGCCCTGTATCTAATGATTACCATCTTTAATATTCTAAAATAAATCCGCCCAACTAGTTAAATATTAAAATTTCATCTTCTTCTTTTTCCATATCCGCTCCCGAAGTGGAACATATGGACACCACGTGCAGCCTCCAAGAATCCCTGTCACCTGACAGTATTCTTGCGTCCTCCCAGGCCATACCGTTAATCCGCCGAATACATTCTATAGATAGTATGTATCTTTCCGGAACGTTGAAAAGAATAGGCAAATCAGATTTAGATTTTATTAAGGCATCCGCAATATGTGGACGAGCCAGGTCCAGTGTCGCAGCTTCACTTTGTCGGTGATAAATAGCTGCATGGTCCGTCTATTATCTTCTCATTTTGAACGAAGTCATACCACCGTATCACCAAAATTCATCGCAGACACCTGTTCTCAAAGCTTAGCATATGGTTGTTTTTGGGCCATTTTTTTAGTTTTCCAATATGATAGCATCATCTGCGTATTCGAGATTACATAGTTTCGCTGTAGAATAACAGCTACTCCTCGATCTAGTGATAATGATTTTAGTAGAATATAATCAACCAGTAAGATAAATAAGAACGGAGAAAGAACACATCCTTGTCTGATTCCGGTGGAGACACCGAATCGCTGATGCATGTTAATCAGTGAAAAAGTGAAAGTTTGTTCAACATATTGTTCTGTAAATTTTATTAGTGAAATAAGTTCACTTTGGAAATACACCCCTTATGTAAAATATTTGAATTAATGATACAGGTGTAAAATACGACATCGGAAATAATAGACTATGTAACAAAAACTTGTTTGCTTTCACTGCAAAGCAAACACGAAACATTTTTAAGAATTGAAAATCTTATTTTTTTAAAGCACGTGCTGACCTTTGTCATAGAAATGGCCAATTTTGATATAACAAATATCACTTGAACTCTGCAACGCAATGTATTGGCTTAAGCATAAACACATCGACTGCGGAAAAGGAAAAGAACGTAACCCATATGTACATTTTTTTACAGAAGGCACAAATAACGTAAATTTGAATATTTTACGCCGAAGTGAAAACATCACCTAGACACAAATTGAAAAGCTTGCAGACCAAAATTGGTATTGTATTTACTCAATATGATGTTAATTGAATAAGATACATAAGTATATATCGTTTCCCCGATAGCGTAGTTGGTAGCGTGCGCGCCTAATGATCCGGGGAATGCCGGCTCGATTCCCCATCTGTCGGATTTAAAAAATCCGAAAATGTAGCACTGGATATCCATTGAGTTAAGTAATTATCTGACAAACAATTCTCGTGAAAAATAATCTGTCAAGACGTCTTTACATTGCGGGGATCCATATACTCCTCTTTGAAGTGGATATCTTTACACTGTGTAGATCCATGTGCTCCATGCTGAGAGCAAACATAGTATATGTATATATAAACATGCACGTATTTAAATGCAATGTTGTGTCAAAATTTCAAAGCAATCGGTGAAAAATTTTCGCAGATTTAAGATTTTGAACAAACTAACATTTTCATTTTATGCTCCATGTTGGGAGCGAACATTAGGTGGAAGCCATTTTTCCTGGTCGCAAATTTAACAAGCCATAATTTTTCCAAACTTAAAAGCCAAATTTGGACACTAATTTGACGTTTTCAGCTTACGTCTTTTAGATAGAACGTGTATCGAGTTGTATAAATTGCAATTGTATGAATAAGCCATTTTGAAAAATTGAGGGTTATTATTTTATATAATTCTGCTAGAAGCCTTATATTTTCCTTTTTTATCTGATTTAATTGATTTTAATATAATATGATTATTTTACAATATATTTAAATAATATATCATTTATTAAACGCAAAGTGCTTTCATTTCTAAGAACTACAATCGAATTTAGTCTAATTGTTAATCTTCTTAACACAACTTGCATTTCATACAACTAGTTTACAGAATAATCTCTGTAATATGTTGTATTGAAGTTGAACAGCCATTATTAAATGGCTTTCAATTAATTAGTCTGGAAACTATTGTATAATCCTTTTTGCCACAAGAATACTTAGCAATCAACGCTAGGTTTAATTAATCAATACCTTAATGTTCTATCTCTCTTTTACACGGTTTCGAAATAGAAATAAGACGGAACTACACCCCCCATTTTTTGCTTAAATCCCATAAACCCGAAAATTGATTTATTGTTATCATATTGAGTAAATAAAATAACACCATAAGTCTTCACGCGCTTCAAAGCTGTGTCTTTTTGATATAATTATTTGACTTTAGATAAAATCATTAAATAAACGTTCTTGTGCCTGCTGTGAAAAAAATCTGTGTGGATTCAGTCATTTTTCTCGTATGGCGTGTAATCCTGAAATTTTAAACCATTTCGAAATTAAATATATTTAAAACAACGATTTTAATGAAAAATAAAAAGATTTACAGAGAAAAAATACACATGATATTCGCATACTTGGGAGTCGTACATTATTAATTAGAGTTCAAATCCCACATCTGTCGGACTAAGGAATTCCAAAAATAGAGAAGTAGACACCCATTGTCTGACAAACAATTCACGTGAAAAATAATCTGTCAAAACATGTCTCCAAATTTTTGAAATCCGTTTTAAGTGGATATGTTCACAGTGTGTAGATCCATATGCCTAACTTTTGGAGCAAACGTGGTGTTAAAAACCTAAACAATGCATCCAACAAAAATATGATAACTGATATCTATGTGTTTTTATCATCTAAATTTGACGTAATTATTTCATTTATTCAATCATTCCTTAATAAACTTAAATTGATAATAGTTTTTGATTTTTTTTAGTAGTGTGCAATCCATAAAGTTTAAGAAACATAGTCATGAGTAACAACGTAGTTGTATTTACGTTATTCTCAATCCTCTCTTCCGTATGACGTTTCTAGACAAAAGTGTTTATCTTGCATCTCGTAATTTCTAAATGGGTCTTATACACGATTTGATCGAAAAAAAACGCTGTAGACATTGGAAAAACAGAGTAAATAATCACTTAGGAAAATGGTTTGTTTACTGCACGCGGTAAATTCGATACGTATTTTATTTCTCCCCGGTAGCGTAGTTGATAGCGTACACGTCTCATCCGGGGAATGCGGGTCAGATTCGTAGTACATGACCCTGCTGAAGGGTTAGTCCCCACGTGGGCGCATCGATACCAGACGATGTGCTCACATAGTTAGGTGGAGATAACAATATACCAGCAAATCCTACGTGCTGGCCTTCTCGTGGTGGCCACCAGGAAATGCAACAACAGTTGTAGCCAATAGTAGGGGGTCGAAAGGCTAACATGCAGTCCCTCAAATATAGTCCCTTTAAAGCCAATCTTTAAAGCTCGTGTGACTCAGGTCTCGGCAGCGTAGGGCTAATCAATCTGCCTCCTCAAAACACCAAAAAGATTGAAATTCCACCACAAATAACTAGGACAAGATTATTTTATGACTATTATGCATTGTACATACATAGGCCTGGAGTATGAAACGAACCCTAAGTGTAAAGGTGGAGGTGGTAAGTAAAGATTCGATTCTCTATGAATACATATTTAATAATGCCCTATATGAAAATTCGCCGGTATAAAATAATTAGTTTTTAGTTTGCATTAACATCAACGGCGAATATTTATTTTTTACACCATATTTGCTCCCAAAGTAGAGTATATATATCCACACAGTGTGAAGATATCCAATCTGAAAGTGGAGTAAATGGATCTCTTGACGTCTTGACAGATTATTTTTCACGTGAATTATTTGTCAGACAATTATTCAACCCAACAAGCATCCAGTCCTGCATTTTCAGATTTTTATACATCCAGCAGATGTGGAAATTGAACCTGCATTCTCCGAATACGAAGCGCTCATGCTAACCTCTAACGGGGAGACAAACGTGTGCATATTTTAAATAGTTTTCAGTATAATAAAATAAAATAGATAAATTACTTGTTACAATGTTTTTTTTTTGGTTGTTTGAAGCAGTTTTGTCCCAGAGATAGAAGTGTTTTTATAATATTTATTGAACGCTGACAGTTTTAAAAAAACATCTCACGTTATTTTTATAATCTCATTCTATTTTTACGTCTACTGTTTGATAAATGTTCACCTCGAAGACTAAAAGTATTTGCTATATAACACAATGTTTTTTTCAATAAAACATGCTAAAAGTTTAAGAACCACTGAATAAATATACCAATATATAAATCGACATTTTTATCAGTTTCATATAAAGATATTTTATAAAATATTATCAAGACAACAAAATAGATTTGATATAGATATTTTCATGGGAATATATTTTATATTCACATACGTTTCGAATGATATAATTTCAACACATTGATGATGTGTCTCAAGATACTTTTCGAAAGGGTTGGTTTTAAGCCAATCGATGAACCCACTAAGCATTTATCCTTTTAAATTATCCTAACGAATCTACGCGATTTATACGCGTAATCCCTGTTCTGGAGCGAGCGTATTTGACAACTTGACTACCATGGCTATAAACAAGAATATTGCAATTCTAAAATAGTAAAAAATCTGACGTTTGATTGATTTCAATATATTATTAACATTCAAATATACGCTAAGAATATGGAGCATATGGATCTCGGGTTCCATGGTTACTGCACACATGACAAGTGCTCACATGATATCTTCACACACATTGAAGTGGTCACACTAACACAGAAATCAATATTAAGACATTTTATACTTAATTTACGTAATCATAGTATAGGTAGATTTTTATTTCAATGATATATAGTCACTCTTAATATTAATTTATGTGTTAGTGTGAGCACTTCAATGTGTGCGCAGATGTCATGTGGGCACTTATCATGCGTGCAGTTGTCTGGTTACCGGATCTCGAACACAATTATTAATTTGAATGATTTTTTAAAGATAATTAATTGTCAGCCAACTGCCCATTGGAGATCCAGCCTTGCACTTGTCGTTTTTTTTAAAATCCTGCCGCTGTGAGATTTGATCCTACAATCCCCAAATCCAAAGCGCGTACACTGACCTCTCAGCTACTAAAAACATTTAGTAGTGACCACACGTCGTCTACTAAACTGAAGGTTTGAAGCTGATTTTGTACATGTATGTCATTAAATAATTTCCTGTGTCATCTGTACTTGCTTACTCATGTGTCATATGAGTCCCAAAAGTATATTCCTATATCTCTACGTTTATTAGTTGCACGAGGAAAGTGATGTCTAGAACTTTGATTATCAAAAAGATATTCTAATTTATTAATAATTTATATATATAAAGATAAGTCTAAAAAGTTATTTTTGTATGATTTGTGAAATCTATTGATGGCAGCGGTTAGGTTAGGTTAGATTAAAATAAGTAGAAGGTGCTTATAATACTGATATGCCAAAAGATAATGGAACCAATGTTGAATGCAATTTCCTGATGCCGAAGGTGAAGTAAGTACTGCAACTGGATTATAAAATACAGTTAACACATCTCGGAGGTCCATTGTAAAAGTTTATTTACTATAATAATATTTTATTTGAAGTGAAAGACACAAGGGCTGAAGACATCTCTACAATGATTGAATTTTGTATCATTTCTATTAATTGTCTTTTTTATTTACTCGTCACTATTATGAACCGTATAATAATATTCATGAGAATTGTTTGTCATAGAATTGCTCAACCCAATCGGCATCCAGTCCTGCATTATTGAAATTTAAAAAACCGACAGATGGGGAATCGAGCTCGCATTCTCCGGATTGCCAACAACTACGCTACCGGGGAGACCCGTGAAACATGATTTGTTGAGACTTCTTCATATTGGAGACATGTTTACCTTTATATATCGCCCTCTAAAGGTAAATCTCAGAAACTGCATTTTTATAGTTTTGAGATATTGAGGTTTTAAGATATTTTTTTGCAATATAAAATCCGTTTCTTAAGTTCTTTGTTTTTTCCGTTAATAGGATGGCTATCGTCATACTGATTTTTGCAAACGATATGCCCTGTAAAAATTAGTGGATCTATCAAAAAAAGTCATTTTGGCCAAAAATGCACTTAATGAGTTTTACCTTTAAAAGGACGATATTTAAATGTATAATTTTTATCTGCTGCACATTTGACGGTTGGTCCATTTGACAAACTAATCCTAAAGCGACGTTATGGTTCTTCTGTACACAAAATCCTAGTACAACACAAAAATACAAAACATAAAAACATATAGATTGTAGAAAAAAAGGATGTAACCTCCAATTTTTTCCAAATACATTTTATACATCATTTTTACATACATACGATAATTACTATGTAAGTATACAAATTGTTCACGTTCTACCAAATGGATGTAAGTTGCAAATGTTGAATTAATATCTAAACAGCTTTTAAGCTTAAAATAAGATGAGTCTGTGAAATTTGCGACCGTACAAGAAGAAAATTCATTAATGACTTATTAAATAAATACCAGATTACATTACAAAAGTTTTGGTTTTCACGCACTTCAAGATTCTGTGTGTTTAATGTTTTGACTTGGGTCCAAAATCATTATTTATACATTTGCTGTCTCCTGTAATTTTTTTACGTGTGGGTTACGTCCTATTTTCTTTCTATAGTAAATATATTTGAAGAATGGTGATTATAACGCATTACCATAGACTTCCTATCAAATAAAACTGTACAATCGAGAGCTTTTTGTCCAATAGAATAACGACGCGCTAAGTTTATAGACTTCTTGAATTATAATATTTCACCATACAATCCAAAGCTTTTATTATGGGAAATGAATTTATTCGCAGAAGATTCTGAAATTGAACACACACCAGGTCTTTAAAAGCTCGACAATTCTACTCCATATGGTAATTTTCATTTTATTCACTCAACCTGTTTTTTAAAACCGAGCTTAAAATGTGCTGAAAATAGAAAATTTGCATAAAATATCTACCACATTCAAAAACGAAAGTCACTATATCTTCCACACATATAACAACTACTATTTTATAAAATACTATTTTAGACTAATACAAAACATTTAGTAATATTAACTAACTAATCTAGATAGGTCTGAGGTAATTAGTTAATTTCAGCGTTCGAATCCTATATTTGAAAGCTTTTTAGATATTAAAAAATGAAGGTCTGGATATTTGATGTTGAGTAATTGTAAATTATTTAAAACTGGTAAACTTCCATATGTGAGATCACTGCTAGCGACCCGGGTTTCGCCTTTCATTCCATCCATATCAATTCCATCCATATCAATTCCATCCATATTCAATTAATTGCTAATTTCAAAATATATATATTTCTTCTTCAGGGCTGTCCAACATATTGCCGTCAACGGGAAAATAAGTCCTGAGTGTCAAAAACGAAATTGTTCAGGGGCTATAAAATGATTTCTGAAAGTCACGAATCATTTTTTTAACGTTAAAAATACGCTTTGTAGTTTGAGATGCAAGAATTTTTTTACATGTAGAAATATTACAAATTATTACTTAAGCATGATATATTCACAACACGATATACATATCGGCTGCGGAGGGGAAAAAGGATGTAAGTCACATGGAACAAAATACACGAAAACGTTTGTTTAATGATTTTGAGCAAAAGTCAAAACATTACAATGACTGCACTGAGGACTAAAACTGTTTTATTTACTCAATATGATATTAATTTAATAATTTATTTAAGAAAAAACATTGAACTGGGTGGAAGCCCTTTTCCTTGGTCGAATATTTTACAGTTCATTCTTTTTTCAAACATAAAAGTTAATTTTAGACACTAATTCAGCATTTTCAGCTTACATCCTTTTGATGGAACGTGTATTAAGTTGTATACACTCAGATTATTGAATAAAAGCTATTTTGAAAAATTGAGGGTTACGTCCTTTTTCCTTTCCACAGCTGATACGAAAAATAGTATTCTTAATAATAATGAAGTGTTTTTAAAGCTCCTTTCTAGTTACCTTCTCAGTCATCGAACATCGTACCGACCAAAGGCATGATAAAGAATATATTTATAAAAATGAGAAATATGATAGATTTTTTCTTTTCAAAAGTAGAGCATACGGATCTAAGCAGTGTGAAGATATTCACTCCGAAAGTGGAGTATATGGATCTCCGCAATGCGGAGATGTCTTGACAGATTATTTTTCATAAGAATTATTTTTTATACAATTGCTTGACCCAATGTGCACCCATATAATAGATACAATATTTAATTAATGAATGTATTTTTATTTTCGACAGTATGATTTAAATGAAATAGATCTTTGCCACGGTGGCCAAACAGCAATGGCAAGAGTTCACCCCTAATTACTTTTAAATATATTATGCTAGTGTGATCACTACACGTTCTGACCTTTTCTGTACCTTTAAAACGTCAATCAATCTACCTCAGTCTATTTTGATGGCGGTAGAAATTCGCCGCGAACGAATCACTGACAAAAAAGTAAAGCGACAGAACCCACATTTCGAATAATTAATAATTAAAAATAACGAAAATTAGTTCTCTTGTCGTAAAATACACACTTATAAATAAAGTAGTAACTTTTATATATTATGATCAGTGGGGCATAGATCTACACTGTGTGAAGATATACGAGTTTCTTCAGAACTATTCAGATCTCCGCAACATGAAGACATGTCATGGCAGATTATTTATCTATTGATATTTATCTATAGAGTATTGTTTGTTGATCGCGTATCAGCACTGTGGAAGTGCAGCATCTTTCATTTCCACTTGAAATTATCCACATTTTTAGCCAGCAAGCATTTAAAGCATTGGATTTTTTAAAAGTTATTTTACTATGACTCTGTCCGAGGCATCTGTGGTAGTTTTTTTTGAATCGGTATTTTTGGTTTAACGAGTTTAACGGTTTGGTGGGCACATCTCCTGGCATCGATGTGCCCACGTGGAACTCCTAGCCATTGATCACCTAGACCAGATGAACGACTTTAGTCGAATATGACGAGTAGAATGTTTTGTGATGGCATAATCTATCGGTGTCCAGGTCAGACAAGTTAATTAATTTTTAAATGATTGTTTTTTTTTCTAAATTCGTGTTATATAGCATATTCCACAATTCTCCAAACGTGTTATATCGAGTCAGTGTTGTAGAAGTACATGTTATATGAGGTCAGGTTGATCTAAAAAATAATCTGTCAAGACGTCTTCACATTGTGAAAATTCATATACTCCGCTTTCGTGTTGGATATCTTCATATTGTGAAGATCCATATGCATCACTCTGGGAGCGAATATTGTATAAGAAAGAACGAAGAAAAATATGCTTTAAAAATGTATTAAAGGTGCAATAATGTAAAATACGTGCAAGTAATAAAAAATATTGGCGGAGACAGAGAAACAACATTCTAAGGCAGATATCATTCATACACTATGTTTAATCAGTATAAATTAATTTTAAGCACTACGGCAAGATAGATTAGGGTTATTTAAGTTAGTGTAAGCTTAGTGAGGTTAGGTCAGGTTAGGTTAGCATAATCTATCGGTATCCAAATCAGACATGTTAATTAATTTTTAAATGATTGTTTTTTTTCTAAATCCGTGTTAAATAGCATATTCCACAATTCCCCGAACGTGTTATATCGAATCCGTGTTGTAGAAGTACGTGTTATATGAGGTCCGGTTGTGATTGTAATTGGTTGTAATTGTAATGAATGAGTTTGAACACATCGGAGATATTACCGGATTATAAAGTTAAATAATATAATAATATGTTTAAAAATATTGTTTAGATTTTAAAAATCGTTTCCACTTGAATCCTTTGTAGGGAGGACATAAATTACCACACAATGGGTTGGGTATTCAAAATCGCATTTCAAATAAATGGCAACGAATCTACCCCTCTAAGGTTAATTGTTAATTTTGAAAACTGCTCAGTGACAGCGGGCTGATCTGTGGCAACTAATGGTTCCTCTGAATTATAAAACAATCCCGTTCGAAGGCAGTGGCGGCGGAGTGATACGGAATAAGGAGGCAACGAATTACTGATACACGGATAAATTATTCTACGAGACTGGCGCGTCAATGTGTAGGTGGACATTTCCTTTAAAATACAAGAAAATGAATATTTAAATGGTTTTTTTCTTTTTTCGATCCCCAAAACCGTAATGGCCCATAATGGCAAATAATGTTCTGTAAGTATTTTTGTCTTTCCGGTGCGTAGAAGTTAGTGTATGCACCTCGCTATCCGGGAAATTCGGACCCGATTTCGGATTAAAAAAAACCCAAAAATACAGCACTGGATACGCACTTGAGTGCGTGACAACTTAAGTCTTGGGTAATTTATATTTACTCCCGGAATATTTGCGTTGTATAAAGTAGATCGCTTTTCAATATCAGAGCTCTGGGGTACGCCTAATTAAAGCCTGGTGTAAACACGGGGTGGGTGGATGGAGGCCACATTTGTTAGAACTTAGCTAGAAAAGAAATCTTGCATAATCTAATGCATGGCCACCGGAAACATCTACTGGTATTCCCAAGGATGTCTCACGTTAGTTATCCCTCGATATAGTCTAAATAATAGATGTAAAAACGTGATAGCGAGTGAAATCGAAATCATTTTAATAAAAAATGTAGAAGGTACTGTCATATCTCAATAAAGATAAAACAAATGTAGCTTAAACGGCTCTATACCATAAGCGCGTTAACGCGCTTTATTATTCCGTGGATGGCAGGTCGGCCATATAATATGAGCGCGTATACACGCTGTACCTTACCCTAGATATACAACCAAGATTGACTGTTTTAAATAATCCAATATTTTAAACGCACAGTCACATCTTTTAATATTAAAACGCGATAAATTGTTAAGAATGATCGACATTATAAAATATGTATTGGGTTTTAATTTTTCAAAGAGATTACCGGCCCTCCGAGTCCCGCTATATGATTTCCTTCCGGCATTTAAAGGGTTGTGGCGTACATAAATTAATTCCATTCGGCCAGTGCTATGGAAACTATTTCGACAGCCAGCAATGTAAACAAAAGTGAATTGTCATGCGTATCGCTGACAAGTGCAACAATATTAAACAAGTTAAACAGTGCCTACAAATCAGTATCAACAAATCAGTGCCTACAACCTTACGACATTAGTTAAGAAACGTCGCAAGGAA
>JAGVSQ010012291.1:0-11724 GCA_022683975.1 Rhyacophila evoluta
AAACCCGGGTCGCTAACAGTGATCTCACATATAGAAGTTTACCAGTTTTAAATAAAATGATGTAAGTTAAAAATGCTTACATGGCTTTTAAGTTTGAAAAAAGATTGCTTGTGAAATTTGCAACCAGAAAAAATCTCTTCCACCTAATTAATTTGATTGGTTTTCTTAAAAAACTTTTCTAGTTAATGTCATATTGGGTAGATAAAACATCAATCTTAGTCATTGTTCACTTTAAAGTTGTATCTAAGTAATGTTTTGTCTTTGGCTCAAATTCAAAAAAAAAAAAACGTTTTTTGGGCCTCTTATAATTTTTTTTCTATTTTGGGTTTACGTCCTTTTTCCTTTCCACAGTAGATGTGTAAAATTTACTTACGTACAAATACAGTCGATATAATAAAAAAAATATTCATCGAATAGAAATTAGTAAAAGTCTTTCTTATTTTAGTAATGCGTTCATGTAATTAAAGTTTAAGTAAAACTGAAAAATAAATAGTAGTGGCATACAGTCTATATTTTGAAATAAATAAAAAGAGAGTTTTCTTTCGATTTCGGAGAATAAGTTTAATTATCAAATATTTAGCTTTCGGACGATTGCTTAAACTAAATCAATATTAATTGGACGCAAACATTTCACAGAAGCCTGATTTTGATAAATAAAGTCAACACTTTTAATAATCTAGTGAAAAACTGAACCCTTTGGACCATTGCTTTTTCGGGTTATTTGATAACGAAAAGAAAGTAACCCCTTCAAAATATGATATTTTTTTTTGATTCAGAAATAAAACCTTTAAAACAATTTATATATAACATATCCCACGCTTTGTTTTAGTGGATAATGATATTTTTTACTAAAAAAAATTAAATTGTATAATTTTTATTAATTCAATATATTTCTATGCAATTTAATTTTTTTTAGTAAAAAATATCATTATCCACTAAAACAAATTAAATTGTATAATTTTTATTAATTCAATATATTTCTATGCAATAAAATTCAGAAATAATAGATATTCATCGGAATATAAATACACAAATTTTCAAAACGAAATCATAAATGCATTCACTTATAGTAAAAGGAAAAAACACGTAATTCTCAGCTGTGTTTCAAAACAGCTTTTTTGCGATAATCATAAAGTATAAAAAATAATAAAAACTCTATCGAAAGGTTGTAAGCTTCAAACTCTGAAATATTATCTAAATTTATCTTTTAATTTTAAAAAAAGAATGGTCTGTAAAATTTGCGACCAGGAAAAAGGACTTTAACCACATGAATTGCATTGGTTTTTCTTAAACAATTTATTAAATTAATATGAGATTGGGTAAATAAGATATCTATTTTAGCTTTGGTGTACTTTGGGCTGTCTTAAAATTATTGACTAGACGTTTTTGTGCGTCCTGTAATTTTTTTTCTATGTGGGTTGCGTCTTTTTTTTTCACGGTCGAAATACAACATTATTATTATTACTGTTATTATTGATATATATAATAAACAAATTTAAAGTCATTAATATAGTATTTTTATTACACTTATTACTTAAGGAATGTAAATAATGAACTTTTATTTAAATTTGAATTTACCTTTTTTATTTATTAGATTTCTGCTAGTTTGAATTGAATTTAAATGGAAAGATAAATTCAAGATGATTATATAGTCACAAATCTGTTCTTTAAAAGAAGGGTATTTTTTAATGTTTTTTTTTATTAAAAAATAGTATCACAAATAAACAATTTATATAATCCATTCCTCGCTTAATACACATACATATTTGACATATTTAATAATATTTGAAAATATCAATGTTACAACGGATCGTCCTTAAAAGAATTCGATATCAACCGAGAGTCCTCAATAGGTTTCTGATTATTTGATAAAACGGAGGCTTAACTGCACGGCAGAGACCGCGTCAAAGCCTGGGAACGACCGCACTCAACAAATATACCTCCGGCGATGCCTTTGAGTGGGAAATTTATTTAAATAAACTGAATTGAAAACATTCAAACGCTTCGAAAGGATGACCGGAGTCGATTGGCTTTCATACACAAGCGGAATTTAATTAATTACATATTTGATTAAACATAATTATAATTTAAAATATGAGTTAATTAACATTTTGTCTATGGATTACTGCCAGTCTATTTATCTTTATCTCATTGAAGGTTTACTGGACTAATTCAAAATTACTAATGTTAACTAATACTACCACACTTTGCAGTCAGATTAAAAAATAACAATTTCATATTTTTAGGTATGTTTGTAGTTCACTGACTTCACTAAGAAAAAGTCATTTTGCAGATGTAATAAGTCCATATGTATTTCTAGTTACAGTGATACAACCGTTATTATAATCACTATTTAGAAATACTGAAGAAGAAGAAATAGATAATATAGTAGAAATCGAATAAATTTTGTGATAACGATATATTAATTTGATGGTACATCATCATATGGTTTATGCATACAAAATTCATAAAAATGAACTTAAGTATCATAAAATATTTTCAATATAATAGTTTTATGCTGTTCCGTTTTTTATATCTAAAATATATCACATGCCAGCTTAAGTACAGGTATAAGTTAATTTCTTTAACCACGTGTGCTCCCAAAGAGGAGGATATACATCTACACAGTGTGAAGATAACCACTCCGAAAGTGAAGTATATGGATGTCCGCAATGTGAAAACGTCTTGACAGATTATTTTCACGAGGGCTTAATTATTTAATTCCTTAATCCAATGGGCATTCAAGTCTTGCATTTTTGTATTTTTATAATCCAACAGATGTGGGAATCTAGCCCGCATTCTCCGGATTGCTAGACGCGTACACTACCGGGGGACAGTATTAATAAATTTATAATTTGCAGTATTTTGTTTTACTAAACTATTCATCCTAACTTAAAGATTATTTTACCATGTCCAATCCGAGTGTGGAGAATATAGCCTGTTGATATTTATTTTATTACATTAATTTTTAAAAGAATAAAGAAAAAATGTCCGTTATTTTTAGAGTTGTTTATGCAAAAATTAGACCAGATTTTTGTGGTTTTAATACATGAAAACTTATCAACTCGGTAACATCAAAATTACGAATGACAGTAATGTACCAACTTGATAGTTTGCAGCTTAATACATTTTTATTAAAATAGAATAATAGGTTTGTTTGATAACTATTTTAAGTTCAATGCTACGATAATAATTGTGTATTTATTAACTGAAAGAAAATATTTAAAGATTTTATATTAAAGCTTTGAAAATTGGATTATCAAAGAACCTCAGAACATCTGTAATATAATAGAAGGTAAAGTTGGTGTCCAACACATAGCAAAATAATAACATATCCCTCTGCCCTCGTTCTCCTTCTGCGATACTGTGAAAAAAATCCGTGAGGGTAAATTGGAATAAAAATAAATACGAGGTTCGATTACATTTTATTCATGTTGGGTTTACCACAAAAATAATCTTTTTTCAAACTCCCACAGCAATTTACAGTAAAATGTTTTATTAATAAAGCATTCACGATAATGAATTTTGTATGCATGGCTTATTTAATTTATTCGTAATTTAAAATTTGTATTTATTTAAGAAACTTATTTCTAACTTTTTTTACATTATTTATACTGATATTTATTTAACGTGTATAATATAATACATTTAGAACAGTAAAAAACAAATTGCTATCAGCTAGTTTTGAGGTATTTGAATAAATATATGATATAATTGGATACACACAAGTTCTTTAATACGCCATTGTTTTAAATCGAGGGATATTTTTACCTGCTGGACTTTTTGGTTAAACATAAACAATTAGATATTCTCAGTCGATTGTTTTAATGCATTCAAAAAGACTCTAAGTGTGATGCATCTTTTTTTCATATGAACGACGAATTTAATATCATTTGATAGGTTATATGGTATTATTTAACTATATTAAGTTTACTGAAAAGTTTTCAGTTAAACACTTAATATTACAATTTATTCTTACTCAATATTGCAATAACAGGATAATAGTTTTTCAATTTAAATCATGTGTCTTATTATTTAAGCTGGAACTTAACGAGTTTATGATAGTGAAATATAAATATTTAGTAGAGTAGTTTACTATCGTCAACACAGCGTTTTTGGTTTATGGATTACTATAAAAGTATGAAGTTGCAAGAAATGCAAATTTCTTGAAGTATGCAATTTGTCAGGGCTGTTATGCGGTGCGGCATACTGAGTGAATTAGACCAATCACATTATATATAAATATAAAACAACATTTAATCACTCTTACTCAGACGAAAAATATTAATAACTATGATAATTTTTTTTAACACGGTCATTGCCCTCTTCGTTGGCATTGCTAGTGGTAGTTTCCATTGGCAGCTACGACTTGAGAGAGTGCAAGAATACTGGTGGGTGATAGGGATTTTTAAGCGCGGCACGTAGTGTCTATATGCTCCACCAAGAGAGTGAATATGGAAGAAGAGTATGAACAAATATAATAGTTTGTTCGCTCACTGCCCACATATAATGTAGCCTGAAGATGCTGAAAGGCGAAACCCGGATCGCCAACAGTGATCTCACATATAGAAGCTTACTAGTTTTAAATAATTTAATATATTTAATATCGAGGAAAATACATATTTATTTAAATTGATCAATATTAACTACTAATACTTTGTTGCATAGTTGTGTTAAATATAAAGTTAAATCTGAATCACTTCTCAAGTAACAAAGTCACATTCGGTCCAGTGGCCCCACTCTAGAGTGGAGAGATTTTCGGGCATACCATCTCAATGGTATTATCAATTGCGGTGTCGCCGTGTAAATGACCGCGCGGCGCTCGGCATTCTGATTAGGCGTCGTCTCATCCCTCCCAATCCTCCCTTAAACGTACCCGTCACATTGCACCCCTCTCGTACTATAGTGCAATTTGGAAAAGTGTGTCAGCATATTTTGACAGTTGAGGCGTGTTTTCTGGGGCCATCTTGTGTATATAATATAAAGCTCGGTCACATGCGAGGGTTGCGTTTCTTAATGAAAATTATTTTTGTTCATAAAATATATTATTTTGATACATATAATATTTAGGCATACAAGAAAGAAACATAAAAGCTTTATAACAACTAAATGTAGTCAAAATATTATATTTCATTTGAAATGTATTCGTTAATAATAAAAATAATATATTTTTGACGGCAACTATTTTCATATTACAGGTCAAATTCTGTTATAACGAAACTCTTACTCGGACCATTCTTTTTGTTTCATTATACCAAAATTTCGTTATACTGAATATAGTAAAAGTATTATTACATATAGTATTAAAGTATTCATTATATCGAAAATTTTGTCATTTCAGTATTCGTTAAAAAGAGATTTGACCAGAATTGTAATTTTATTTTAATCAAAGTATGTAGTAAAACAAAGAGAAACTTTCAATTTACGATTTTACTTAGTTTTTATTCTTAATATACTATTGCTAGTAAATATTGAACGAGTCAATTTTGGACATAGTATTATGTTTTTTATACCAAGTTTGCTCCTAAAGTGGAGCATATTTATCTACACAATATGAAGATATCCACTACGATAGTGGAGTGTATATGGATTTTTGCAATGTGGATACGTCTTGATAGATTATTTTTTACGAGAATCGTTTGTCAGACAATTGCTTAATTCAATGAGCATCTAGTCCTGCATTTTCAAATATTTAAAATCCGACAGATGAGGAAGCGAACCAGCATTCCTTGGATTACTAGGCGTGCACGCTGCCAGTTAGGCTAACCGAGGAGACACATTAAAAATAACGTATCATTAATAATTTAAGCTCTGGCGTTATTAACGTACATCAACATGTAAGAAAGTATTTATCTGCGATATTCTAATCAGAGAAGTTCTAAAGTGTTTGTTGAGGTGTATTAAAGTGTAAGTAAATATAATTTCATTCCTTAACTGTATTAATGAAATAATTACTACATATGTTTATTGCAGTCATCCAATTATCCTACAATAACTCATTTTTATAGCTTTAAACTTTCTGATTATAATTTATTTATCATATATTCACACTAGTTTTATATAAATAATACTATACGGTAGTATTTTACTTATAAGATTCTGTTTCAAGAGATAATGCAACGCCGCATAGTATGAACCATAAAAATAATATCTCACTCACACATCTGCTAACGTAAGTGGTCCACTTTGTTGATCTGCTCTAGGCTAACATTTTATGGCTATTCTTAATAAAGTTTCAAACTTTACCATAGGAAGACTTATATTTATACGTTATCGTGTGTTTCTGAAATCGGACTGAAACTATTCTTTATATGGACCAACAATTATCAATTATATTTCTGCTTAATGTTTACTTTACAAAATTATTTTAGGTTTTATGATAACGTTACAAATTATAAAATTTCATTCACTCACACTAATTAATTTTATTTACAGATAGAAGCAATATTGTTTATTACCAACAGTATTTCAATAAAATTAAACTTGCCAAAATGAATGCAAAAAAATCACTCTTGTAAAAACATTCTGTTTCTTACTCAATTGCTAAATGTATATCCATTCTAACCTAGGCGTCATATTATGAAATAATTTAATACATTTTACAAAATAATTTATGTGTAATATTTGTATTTCACTTGACTTTATTTTTCACTGAACAAATGGTTTTCGATGTATGTATACCAAATATATAAAATGCAACCACTTATCTAGACAAAACATTACATACATTTATAAATATAGCATATCTATTTGCTATATGTAAATACATATTAATATGAAAAAGGATACGTTTTCCAGCAGTAACGGCAACTTGAACCTGCTAAATTCGATCTTTAACGATTTACAAGTGTAGCTTCTTACGAACTAGTCCCCCGAGAGATAATGAAGTGTTATGAATAATTAATAGTAATTTTGATAATATGGTCCATCTGATCTTGGTGCAACAAGAACAGATTCCATTGCTTCCAAAATGTTTTGTGTGATATATAGCTAACCTCATAATATCTTTACGTATTTTTTTAACTTTATACGATTGCTTAAATATATTTATGTTTTTCATTATTTTTAACTTCACCACACTCGAGTAGGTGACAATTTTCTCTCTCTGTCTACCATATACGCTCCTTATGCGGAGAATATGAGCACCACATGACGCCTTCAAGGTTCTTTGTCACCTGCCAGCCATACCACTCTTCAGTACCACCGAGTAAATTCTATGGATAATACTCAACGGTCTTCAGATCTTCGAAATTTCACTGGTCGGAAGACAATTTTAGTCTCGGATAATTTTTATTTACTCCCAAAATATTATCTACTCAGTAGCCGAAAAGTCAGCATGCGCGCTTTGGATCCGTGAATTGTGAGATTAATTCTCACACCTGTTAAATTTATTTTAATATTCCGAAAATGCACTGAGTTCAATTGATACTGGTGTCCAGGCAATTTAAGAAGTTGATCAATTTCTTGGCAAATAATTTTCGTAAAAAATATCCATGTGTTCATAAAGTCCACTTGAACCGGACATGGTAAAAGCAATAGATTGTAAATTCTAAATTATTTAAAACTGGTAAATTTCCCTATGTGGGATCACTGTTAACGACTCGGGTTTCGCCTTTGAGCATCTTCAGTCTACATTATATGTGGGCAGTGAGCGAACATATAACATACTATCTCACATATGGAAGTTTACCACTTATAAATAATTTAGAATTTAAAATCAATTTCCATCAAGCACCATCAATCAAAAATATTAACAATAGATTGTTTCTTGATATAAGAACTACGGAGTACGTCTGATTAAGGCTATCTGTAAGAACGGCATGAGTGGCTGTTGGGTTTTTTCAGTAATTATTGTGATATTAGTAAATATTTTAAAGATAAATAAATGCAAGTTTATCGTTCCACTTTTGTAAATCTTGGATATTTGAAAAGTACGCGATGCGCAGGGATGTACGCAAAGGTAAAAACGTTACATTTTTTATGACGGTCAGTGAATGTATTAAAACGGCACGGATCCATGTTTTCATTTTTTTCTTCTTTCTTTTTATACTTTGGTAGGAAGATTTATTAATGTTTGCGGGATTTTACTCGGATGTGTAAATTTTTCCGGTTTTTCAAAGTGGTCAAACCTAATATTTAAATTTCGCCCGCCATTTTTTGGGTTGAATTCCATCTAAAATATGACAGAGTTATTAATTATTCTTTTATATAAGCCACAAATTCAGATACATTTTGAGAAAATGATAAATAAACTATTCGTCTGATTTAAAATACTATAACATAAAAAAAGACTCTACAATACGCATTAAATAATTATTTATAGTCTCACGAGTTAATTAGATTGTATGGCGAAATAGGAATTAAAATATAGCATACTCTTTATAAAAGCGTCATAAACGAATTATTTAATACTCAAAGCTAATTAATCTGTATTAATATAATTCAATATAACTATGTGATTCTGTAAAGAAGTTTCACGATTTGTTTTAAGTTTATTGAACCAGTTTTTGAAACAAAAGTGTGTTTAGTATATGGGTTTGAAATAGTCCTTGTTACAATTTTTACAATCATTATTTTTTATTTTAGTATAATTATTTACACGGTTTTTACACAATATTTCGTGGAACATATCCACCGTGTAAAAAAATTTCGGTGTATTCAATACTGTAGAAAAAAAACATGTTTTATCATTATTAATCAATAAATCATGTGTCATTCATTTAAGCATATAACTTAATATTTTTACTGACTATTTTTACGAACTGAATTAATATCGACTGTGGAAATAAAAACAGACGTAAGCCACATTTTACAGGAGGCACTAGAAGCGTTCGCTTAATGATTTCGGGCCATTGTCAGAATATTACATAGAAACAATCTTGAAATGTATGAAAACCAAAATTGGTCTTTTATTTACCCAATATGATATTAATTTTATAAGTTATTTAAGAAAAATCAATGTAGTAAATTGATTGAGTGGAAGCCTTTTTTCCTGGTCGCTAATTTCACAGAGCATCTTTTTGTTAAACTTTAAAACTTAATTTAAACACAAATCTTGCGATTCCAGCTTATATATTTTTGTTAGAAAGTGTATAAAGTTGTATACATCCTGATTATAGTATAAAAGCTATTTTTTTTAAATTTAAGGTTACATCATTTTTCTTTTCCACAATAGATCTACCTAAACAAATAACTCAGTTTGCTTCCTAATATTAGTCGAATTGAATTAAAATATAACGTGAAATTCCGTTTTTCAAATTACTTGTAAAGTTGAAATTAATAAATACATTATATGGGAAATTCAAAAAGCTTTAGTTTAAAAAATAATAGTTTTTAGGGATTTTTTTTATTGTATGTTTAAATATAACACTGTTTTATTTGAAGAACTCAATTACAGTAATAACAAAGCGTAACATGTATCTAAGAAGCAGTTGTGAACAGTTTCACTCCTAATAATAACAGTAATAGCAATAACCCCAGTTCGTCCCTTATTCCTAGGGGATGTCCCGTTAACCCTCGCCGATATAGTCAAACTCGTTGCTAGATAGCTCTCCTAAGCATTTTCCTCCGGGATCAAAGAACCCCTAGCGTTCACATGAACCAGCAAAAGCTTGAGCAAAAACAAAACTAGATGCATCGATACTTGTGTTGGGAAATCGAGATACAACAATAGTGTTATATTAGGATGATTAATTGACTGTGCAAATTAGTGGTGAATACGGTATTAGTTATTCTGAGTATTGAATGAGTAATGGGTTTATGTTTTGAGTAACAATACATCTACCAAAACATATGCATATTTGAATAAACATTGGAAATTTCTCACAAATTATAATATATAATTGACGAACAAATTTACTTAGATGAAATAATAAATATTATATTTTGAAGAATGAAATGGATGAAATAAATAAATATTATCCCGTTCATATTTTTCATATATTTTGTTCTGGACATTACTTAGGTGATCTTGGTAGATTATTTATTTTCATAAAAATAATTTTAAGATAAAAAAATGCTTATGTTATTATAACAATATAATATACTATATTTATCAACTGTGAAGTAAGCCTCATTTTTTTAAAACAGCTTTTATTCGATAATCACAATGTATACAACTTAAGACACGTTCTATTAAAAGTTTTTAAGCTGAAAATGCCAAAGTCGTGTCTAAATTTACCTTTTAAGCTTGAAAAAGAATGGCCTGCAAGGTTTTCAACCAGGAAAAGGACTTCCATTTTATAAATTGCACTTTTTATTTTTTAAATAAATTAATTAATAATATAATATTGAGTAAATATACTAGTTTTCGTCATCATGCATTTCAAGATTTTGCCTATGTAATGTTTAGATGTTGGCTCAAAATTATAAACTAAACGTTTTTTCTACCTCCTGTAAAATTTATTCTATTTAGGTTACGTAATTTTTTCATTTCACAGTCGATATATATATATACAAACATACACTTTAAAATCAGGTTTTATTCACACATAATCATTTGTAAAGCTTCATGAGTATCTTCTAACGAAAGGTTAGCATGCGCGTTTTGAAACTGGAGATTGTAGATTTGATTCCCACAGCTGCTAGATTTTTTAAAAAATACTGGGTTGGATGCTTATTGGATTAAAAAATTTACTGAACAAATACCACACAGCTTAAATCCATATACTTTGCGTTAAGAGCGAACATGTAAAATATATATTTAAAGGATTATAATCAACTGTACAGTGGCTTTAGGTGTGTTATAAAGAAATAATATAAAAATAAATGAATTATAAGAATAAAATACTTATTCTTTTAATTAAAAATTGTATTCATTTCCATTTCTCAACTAGCCAAATCTTTAGATTAAAAATATTTTTTTCTGATTTAGCACATAAGTTAATTTTTCAAATAACATATTTGAAATAACATTTCTAAAATAGCCTCATGGAATTACTATTAAATGTATACATACGTGGATAGCAGTGGAATGATGTGACCAAAATTAAAGGTATAAGATAACGATGTCACACATGGGAAAAATGAAGAGAACATTGCTGGACCGCAACTACTGTATATTGCTGTTACAGCTTGTAATATTCATTCACATTAAAGTGGAATTGGAAGAGAGATATCATTATATGTTAGTCAATAACTTTTAAAACCACATGCATTTATGTAAATACAACTAATAGAATAACAATATTTTTGCTTTAATATTATTTAAACGCAGTGGCGGTTCGTAGGTAAAATTAGTGGAAGTACTGCTCCAGAAAATGTTGAGCCTTATATTATAAATTGTACTAAAGGAAAAAAGCATGCACAAAAAGAAAATTCATTCAGAAACTTGATAAAATCATAAAATAATCAAAATAATGAATAGCTAGAATCAGGATTATAATCAAATTCTTTATCTTATTTACGTTCAAGAATATGTTACACGGTTTTTAAGCACAACACACGCGGATTAAATATATGGCTTTTCACTAGCAAGCCGCAGTCGGCACTGCGGCCATGACAGTACTCTATCTCCCTTGCAGCATTTTGTGCAGTCTTCTATGTCTAACACCACACTACTGGAACTGTAAAACGCATTTCTATACAAATGTTTTAGTACTTTTATATAAACTGGCGGATGGCTACTGACAATAAGCTTAAGGATTATAATACTATGTGAGTAAAAATAAATTTAAAAATCCAAAAAATGCAGGACTGGTTGCCTATTAGGTTGAGTAATTGTCT
>JAGVSQ010012292.1:0-11722 GCA_022683975.1 Rhyacophila evoluta
AAACGAACGAACGAACGAACATACATATTTTGACTTTTATATATTAGATTGTAATTAGTATATTTTATGATTAAGTCTTTTACAAATAACATTATTAACAATATTTAACCGAAGATAGTCTTGAAGATAGTCTTACGGCGAGCGAGAAGGTCTCTTTTCGATAAGGGTAGATATTAACAGGGTATAATTAGTTAGAATAGGAATCACGTACACTCACGCCAACCAAGGTCTTGGGAAGCTACTCCTGGAACACTTCTAGCACTTATGAACGTATTATATGCAAATTGCAGGTTGGTTACGCCACGATATACGCCCGCATAACTGGTGTGGAGACGCGGCGGGTGGTGGAGGAGAAAGCGAGTCTTAACAAGATAAGATAGTACATTAAAAATAGATTGTTGATAACGTGTTTGATCTGAATGTGAAGAGTAATGGATCTGAGCAGCGTGAAGATGACCACTCTTAATTTGGAGTACGTACATCTCCGCAGAATTGGCTGTCAGTTAATTTCTCAACGCTTTGGAAATCTAATTTTGGAATTTTAAATAAAAGGGAATGGAACCTACAATTTTCGACTCCAAATTGTGAACACTAACCTTTCGCCTAGCGGGAAGACTATAGTTTATCAAACAACTGTTAAAAAAAAAGTATATAAAAAGAAATCCTATGTATGTACTGGCGTGGTAGTAAATTCATAAATTAAGCTAATTTATGAGCTTTATGGCATTGAAAAATCATTGTTGTTTGCGTATCTTGATGTCATTTCTAACCGCGATACATCGTGTAGCACTTAAAAGGTTAATAATATTTTTGATTGAATATATTGAATAGATTGTTTGAAAATTATGTCATAAATATTTAAGTGTTGTATTTCGATGAAATAACGCATATTATTTGAAATATTTATTGATAACATTATATTTATCGATTAATGAAAACAGTTCAATTAATTAAATAGGTTAAATGAATAATCAAGTAACTATTCCTTATCTCAGTTTTAACGTCTAGACTTGCTTGTATTGAGAATTATTTTACTTAATATACTATGGTACGATAAATATCTATTTGATTTTGTCATGTAAAAGTGCAGACTCTTGCGTTTTCTAATTACCCCTTACTGATTACGGTTTTTCATTACAGAACCTCACGCCCCTTTCGTCAGCCTAATTGGGATTTTCCCCAATTACCTCTCTTTTACATTAAGTAGTTTTCCTTTCCTTTCCACATTTTCAATAAATTGTATGAACGAAAACGCAAAATTTGGTGTTTATACTTGATAAACTTTACTATAATACGTAAAGAAAACATGTGAGAAAAAATTATCTTAAGAATCCTTAAAATATTAAGCCCGTGTAATACTATTTCAATAAAAGAATGATTTTGAGACTGATTTGTCAAATTGGAAGATAAAAGATATTTTTAGATACTACTATTTAGATAATTAATATTTTTGACTGATGGTGTTTGATGGAAATTGATTTTAAATTCTAAATTATTTATAACTGGTAAACTTCAATATGTAAGATCACTGTTAGCAACCCGGGTTTCGTCTTTCGACATCTTCAGGCTACATTATATGTGGGCAGTGAGCGAACACATAACATACTACCATTAAAACCTATTGTAACTTACTATTTATAGTTTAGGAAGTTTACCAGTTTTAGATAATTTAGAATTCTACTATTTAGTATTTTTTTATGAAAAAGATATGTAATAATAATACAGCAGAAGTATATAATGAAAAAATCAACTGTAAAAAGGAAAAAGGACGTAACCCACACAATTTTTTTTTTATATAAGAGGCAGTTTTAAAAAACGCATATATAATCATTTTGAGCCAAAATCAAAATATTTAATAAATACAACCTTGCTTGCACCATGACTAAAACTGGCATTTCATTTGCCTGATCTAATATAAATTTAATAAGTTATTTAAGAATGCCTAGTACAATTGGTATGGTAGAAGTCTTTTTTTCTGTTCGAAATTTTCAAACTTCAGAGATACATGTAGATATTAATTCGAATTTTTCTGTTTACATCCTTTTGATAGAACGAATAAACGCTTTTCAGAAAAACACTGAGGGTTACGTCCTTTTTGCTTTCTAAAGCCGATATATTTTAAAGTAATTAATTTTATTGATATGGAGTTTTTTTATGATTTAAATTCATTTTATATAACATCTGCTATTATAATATGTACTTTAAATGATTTCAATAATGAAATATAAGTTATTTTTACACTTTACTTACGGTTCTTAAAATTCATTAAATTTACGTTGTAAAGGTCAAAAAGTTAATTAATCTTCTCAATTCAATTTTCAAGGGAGAGGTGAGCTTTCAATTAAGCTACTAAAGAGACTTTGATGTGCCCAGAGCTTTGAATAAGAGTACCTTTATCAGAGAAAGTATTGTATATTTTTTCAGTGGAATTGAGTTGGACACCGGCTACAAAATGTCAAAATAACACCTTGAAGTAATAGAAAGTTTGTAGCCAAATAAAAGCACATTTTATTGATTTAAAAAAAAATGCGTCGTAGAACTGGATGTCTAAAGTGTTGAGCAATTGGCTAATCAGTCACCAATTCTCGTTACAAATATACTAAATAATTATTGGAAAGCAGAAGTGCACATGCTTTACTTTCGGGGTGGAAGTGATAAAAAAAGAGAATATATACAGTTTGACTAACTTCTTCTTCCATATCCCTAAGTGGAGCATATGGACACAACGGGTAGCGTCCAAGAATCCCTGTAGCCCGCCAATATTTGTGCATCCTTCCAGGTTGTACCAGCATCCCGTAACTGCACCGAATACATTCTATATATAGTATTTAGCAGCCTTCTAAGATGCCAACAGCCAGTTGGCTTGAAAAATGTGCAGATTAAGATCAGGCTCTCTTGAGGCATCCGCAATATGTGGCCGAACCAGGTCTAGCGTCGCATCTTCACTTTGTCAGTGATTAATGTCTGCATGGTCCGTTCTCTTATCCTTTCGTTTCAAACGAATTCACACCACCGTAACCCCAGAATCCGCCGCAGCTAACTGTTTCCAAAGCTTAGAATATGGTTGTTTTGGGCCTTTTTTGGGTGCCGCGTTTTCAACATATTATCTAGTTTTATTGTACGGGTTTTGAGATTCAATCTCATTGCTTATTCGAAATTGTTTTATTTAACCGGTTATTAAAAAAACATTTCAATACAATATAAAATACACGACTTTTAGTTTATTGTTGATCAGCGGTGATTAGGAGTAGTTTAACGTTAAGCAGTTGACTTAGAAATAGATATTAAAATAACACGTGCAAATATTATGTGACGTCATTACTGCTTACACTCAGTGAGTTGTTTTTGTATATATATAAAACTAAGATGTAGAATGAAATAATTCATTTCGATTAAACAAAATTCTAAAGTGGAACCCTCTTAGAAAAATACGTTCTCGTTGAATAGCTTAGTTTCTTTTATTAAAAAAATATAAATATCCTTGAGCACAATGAGAATTTTATTTTTATCGGTCAACAAAATTCTCGGTACGGTAGACGTGCGGCTTAAAGTCGGTTATGAGTTTATCTAAATATTCTTTTAAATTACCCGTAAAATTTCAAAATCACGGTGGAACATTTTATTAAGCCCCAAGTACACTTTTCAAGGGACTGCTTTCCGGGATTAAAAAAGTTTCCCCGGTCAAATACGTGGGAAATTTCTTTCGAAATTGAAATCCTGCCTCGCGGAAAACACTTATTTTGAAGTGTCCGCCGCAAAAGTGTTGTGAATGCGCTGGTCTACGTTCCGCGAGAACTTTGCATTGCTGAAAATGTCCAACTTTAAGTGCTTATAAAGTGTGGTACTCAGAAGAAAATCAAGAATAACTTTTATTATAATCTGGTATTCAATTTAGCTTCGAGCAAGTCATAACTTATAAAAATCCACCCACTTCAGTAGCCAAATCGGTAAATACGATTCAGCACCACGAATATCAAAATTAATTTCCATAGCTACAAAAAAACACATTTTCCATTATACTTTTTCAATATATATTCTTGAAGTAAAACATATTAACTCCACATGTAGCTTTCAAAAAGTTCTGTCTCCAACCACCACTAAATATGCCTATTATACACGTATCCCTTCTACATATTTGATATCATTCAGGCACATTCTAAAGCTCTTATATTGAAAAAAAACAATCGACTTTATTTGATGGAAATAATGCTAATATCAAGAAAGTTAATACTATTACCACCGACTTCTAATGTAAATTCAATATTTTCGTCTAATGAATTAAAAAAAACTGTGTAATTTCGTTAATTATCGGTCCGTACCATGAAATAAACAAAGGATGTCGTCTACGTACCTAAACCAATATATAATTCCCCAAGTTTCATTTTTCATTTTTGTTACAATGAATAATAGATTCTAAATAATTCATATAGAACTCGGCTAATAGGGGACTTAAGCAGTTACCCATAGCTAAACCGAAATCCTGTTTAAAAAAATTATTATTAAATTGAAAATAATTTTGTTCTATATGCGTATGATAAAGTTGATTATTTAGACAGGTAGTTCCGTGAATATATCATATGTTATGGTATCTATAAGAGTGAATTGCACTTTCTTTAAAAAGTTTGCGGGTCATGGCGAGAGTAGTGTCTTTAGCCAGTATTCTAATGTCCCTCCAGATTATGCCAGCGTTCCGTAATTCCATTAAACACATTTAATATGGTATTTAGAATATGCAAGTCAGATTAAATTCGTTGTAAAAAATTCAGCAATTGACCAAGCTAGGCTTAACGTTGCAGCTCAACTACAATAGAATTACAATACCGGATGTCTAGTTTTTCGGAGATTTCCAGATACTTTTTTATTTCGTTATTACTTTCGACAAGTTTTTTGATACAGTAAAATATGTGAATTATTATTTCGATGTTGACTGAGTGGTAAGAATGTTTGATTCGGTAGTGAAAGTTGTTATTCGAATCTCAAAGTTTAAAAAAAAATTTCTCTACATTCAAAGCTGTAGAATTGGATAAGACGAGTGATTAGCTGGTTTGTAATAAGTATAGAATATTTTTCAAAGTTCAATTCAATAATACATGTTTTCGAAGTTCATATACACCATATGTCTGCTTCAAAGGTAGAGTGTATGGATCTCCGGGATGTAAAGACGTATCCTGGCATATTATTTATTATGAAAATTGACTGATAGACAGTTATTGTTCAACCCAATGAAGTAGTCAGCAGTAGTAGAAAGTCGGTTCGACCATTTGTCGGACCAGTCGGCCATTGCAACTTGGTTTCTACGAAGGATAATTTTCTAGCTTTTTAAAAATTTGCAAAATCTTACGGCGAACGAGAAGGTCTCTTCTCGACAAGGCTAGATATTAACAGGGTATGGTTAATTAGAACAGGAATCACGTACACTGTAGTGCACGCCAACCAAGGTCTTGGGAAGCTACTCCTGGAACACTTCTGGCACTTATGAAGAGCGCATCACGGTCATTACACCACGGTATACACCTGAATAACGGGTGTGGAGACGTGGCGGGTGGTGGAAGGAAAGGGGAGGTAAAGTAGTAGATATTTAAAAATCCAATAAATATGTAAGTCGAACCCGCATTCTTTGGAAGTAAAGCATTTACACTAACCTGTACGCCTTAAAAAAGATTGTACACCTTATATACAATGAAAATTTATTAATTGTGGATATTCATGCTCCACTGTCAAAGTGGACATATACAATTAAGAAGTAACATAACTATGCAGTGTTTATGTAAATCATTAGTTAAATGAACATCTATTAACTTAATCAATAATCATTTTGATTATTAGTAAGATATTTGTTAATTTTAACCGGTTTAACAAGGCTTAATGTTTAACCCTTAGCACACAATTATACCAAAGTAGGTCTAAATGGTACGATAGAAGACATCATTCTAAGGCGTGTTAAAGGTGACTTGTTAATTGGAAGATGGTTTTATGGTTTTCCATGAACGCATATAGTTATTAATATCGATGTTACAATCTGTTCACGTATAGAAAGGTTAAATTTAATTAATCTTATCTACTATACAAAATCCTTCGAAAGCCATTATATCAAAATGATTACACAGTTAATTTATACTCATATATATACTTTTGAACAGTATTTATGTGTTACATATATTACAAAACCTTTTCAATACTATACGTTGACAACACGTCAATTTGTTGAATTGTCGAAGAGGACAAAAAACCTTATAAATAACGATGGTTGGGAAATTTATATAAAGGAAAACTCTTTCACTCGAAAGTGTGTTTAATTTTCTTTCATATCCTAATGCTTATTTTTTATAAAGTTGTTTGATCCACCTGAATAATTTAACAAATGTATTATACGTGTAGTCAATTTATGGCCATCGTTATTATACTTGTATTGAAGCTTTGAGAAGAATAATGAATATTAATAATTTAAGAATAATAAATAATAAAACGGTCACTACGTAAAGACAAATATCAGAAGCTTTTACTGAAAGCTTTGAGCTACCCAACTTTTTAAGCTCATTACAGTCAAGCTTTATTTTACGTAAAATTTTGATACAGTCCGTGTGTAAAATCAAAATGTCAGGAAATAGATTAAAGAAAAGAAAATTATTCTGCTTGAGTTAGAGCATATTGTTGCTTGTACTTACCAGCATCCACGAAGCTGTATCGAAAGGTTCCAAGAATGCCGTGGGTGATATGATGCCGGTTCTCTTGGCCACTACGATGGCGATCCCTGTTTCCATAAATGGTACACTGAAGTCCACAACTGCTTCTCGATCCGAATTTATCATCAACGATGTCATAACCTGGAAATATAAGAAAAATTATATTTAGTAATTTATTACAAATAAATAAAATTTGATGTGCCCAGAATTAAACTTTCCAACTGTGTGTACAAGGCATTATTACATTCTTATTGATCCCTATTCAAACCAACCACTACACTAGTCAAGCCTACATCTGACATTAAATAATCGAGTATCGGCCACTGTAGTTTTAACACGACGTATAAAAATTGACAAAGAATTAAGTGAATATAGCGATAAGAATATTTAAAAAAATTAGAAATATAACAAAATTGATTTAACAACGAATTCAGTAACTGTTTTACTTCTCAGATCTAAATATCTTCCCGTATTACGTTAAAAATAATAAATAGGTATTTATGATATTTGATAGTTACAATATATTAACTATAATATCTGTATATATAAAAGTATGTTATTACTATTGCAAACAAGTATGATTAATAGACAATAGATTTTGCATAACTTTTACCATGCGATGTTTTTGGTACATGTTTTTATGTTTAGTCATATTGATAAAGTATGTAATTATGTTTATGTGCGAGCCTAGCAATCCAGGAAATGCGGGCTAGAATTCCACATTTGACGAATTTCACATAATCTAAAAATGCAGGACTGGATGGCCATTGGGTGGGGCAATTTTCTGACGAAACAATATATTAAGACGTTTTCACATTACGGAGATCCATATTCTCAACTTAAGGAGTGGATACTTTCACATTGTGTAGAACCATATGCCGTACTTTAGAAGCGAACATGGTTTAAAAAACAAAAAATAAGTATGAGCCTCTTCTATATATATTCACATGTTATTATTATACGATGGTAAAAATATATAATTAATGGACAATAGATTCTGCACAAATTTTACTTCCTAATGTGTCTGGTACACGCTTTTATATTGAGTCGTATTAATATGTGATGTATGTAATGTGTGGCATTCTTCTTCCAGCAGTTCCATAACTGAACTTTGCTCACAACTATATTGATTTAAGATAAATCTTATTAGAAAACCGTTGAAAAGGTTTATTGTTTATCTCTTACATTTAAGTATATCAAAATAAATATGTACATTTACTACTGAAATTTTCTTTCTTTACTTTTAAAAGCTTCTTTTTAAAAAGCTTTTTTTTATATATATTTTGTGACACTTTTTGCAACAAGCTTTTGTGACAAACCGGCGGTGGATAGATAAACGATTGTCATTAATACTTCAAGAGATATGAAGAATTTAGTTTGTTCACAAGATGCGCCACTCACACGACTGTTTATAACGTATAATATTTTTACGATGTCGTATAATAATATCTCCTGAGTTTCAGTGCATTTTCTTGTCACATCCTGGTTGCCATTTTATCAGTAATATATATATATATATATTATACATTTGTTCATAGTTATATTATACACGTATAATATAAACTGTATGCAGATATGATATTAAAGAAAAGCTGCATAGCCTGTATAAGGAATGAGGACATCCTTGAAATTAAGTGCTCATTTCAGATACTATAAAATTAAACGTAAAAATCAAATTTAATGATTCGGGAAAAACATAGTATAAAAATACGAAAGGTGAAAAGAAGTCTCTATAAATATCAATAAATCAAAAATCGTATTTTTGAAAATTTCGATATTGAAAAGATAAAATAATTTAATAGAATTTTCGTATATGGAAGTTTACCAGTTTTAAATAATTTAGGATTAAAAATTAATTTCCATCAAGCCCCATCAGTCAAAAATATTAATAATTTATTAGGCATTAAAAATATGAAATTTTATGTGATACTAGTATGAGAGAGAGTTATTTCATTTTCTGTTTAATTTGTGCCATGAGGTATACGAGGTATTGCTTAGTCATGAGCGATATAAAGTGGTTAATAAATAACGATGATTTTATATAATTTGAAACTTTTACAATCAATTCCGTGGCTTATTGACTACAAAAATAGTTTTTTTGAAAAATTATTAATTATACATTTAAAAAGTTTCAGGTATGTTCGGTAAGCTAGTTCGATTCCCGCAAATGTTGAATTTGAAAAACAAAATTAAAACTGAATACGCGTTAGGTTGAAAAATTGTCTGATTATTGACTATTGATATATGACTATTCTCGTGAAAAATAATCTGTCAAGATATTGCGAATTTCCATATAGGTACTCCGCTTTTAGAACGGGTATCTTCACACTGCGTAGATCCATATGCTCCACTTTCAAAGCGAGTATGGAATAAAAGATGATAAAAATATAGTTGAAATTTACAGTAAATTTTTAATCAGATATATAATATCACAAAACACTTTTAAAATATATGAAAAAGAGAATGATCATACAATAAAGCGGAGACTAAGCAAGGCTTACATTTCAATGAATTCTATTGACTCGTCGTCCTAAAGATTTTCTTCGTTACCCAAAAGTTATTTTGGTAAAATTATAATTTAAAAAATTTAAATTATTATCAAATCCACATATTAAATAAATTAAACCAATTTTTAAATAGCGAGTTGATTTTGAGAAATGTTAAAATATATGTCGATCAACAGAAAACATAAGCATTGACTATTTTATCGACTCACTCACCACAGTGTTAGCCGATTTCTCTCTATTTGAATTGAGTCTAGAAAGCTGTTTTAAAGTTTTATATGTATTACAAGTTACTTTAAATTAATGGTGTTTATTATTTGTCTGGACTAGAATATTCTCAAATAAGCTTATATTAAAATTTGACGATGGTTTTAGTGATGATCAATAATTAATACCATCATTTATCGGTACTTAGATGTATACTAACATGTTTATTTAATTGATATGCACAGCAGTAAAATATTAAATTAAATTTCACTTAAATCTAGTCTACAAAATAAACGATGAGAAGGCAGTTGACAGTCCGCATCGTTAAGTGTATCTACTGGAGTCAGACAAGGATGTGTTCTTGGTCCGTTATTATTCATCGTATTATTTGATTTTGTTTTACAAAAATCAATACCACCAAGTCGAAGAATAGCTGTAACCTCTACGGAAAAACTACGCGACTTGGAATACGTAGATGATGCTGTCATATTGGAAAATTTCGTCGGGGCTATTCAGGAAATAGCCGACAGGATACACACAAATTTGTGTTGCATTCGTTTTAAAATAAATGAGAAAAAAACAAACGTTATATGTAACTATGCCTTGCAAGATCCTGATTATTCTCAAAAATCGAAGACAGACCACAGTTTAGGAAGATAGACAGTTTTAGATAGGGGTGGGTACACATTACAGGAGAAGGCACACCATAAAATGAACTCGCTTTTTATTCGTTATATAAAATCATTTAATGGTATCAGAACAATGTATATTTTGTATAGCGTTTTCGTTTTCATGTTTTTAAATAAATTTGTAACAAAAAATAAAAGAAAATAATAACTTTTCAATATTGATCGTCTTTGGTTGACCATATTATTTAAACACGTTTTTTTTCACAAGATCTACACCACTTTTCCGCCAAAATTCGGTAACTACAGATATATATGATATATATGAGATATATATCGATTGTTGAAAGGAAAAAAGGATGTGACTCACGCAAAACAAATTTTACAGAAGACAAAAAAGAAGAATTTAATGTTTTTAAGCCAAAGTTTAAAATTAAATAGACACAACTTAACACAAACGAGGGTATCTGTCTGTCACAAATGCTCCTACCGAATGGTAAACCACAGTGACGTAAAATTTTCACAAGTAACTTAAGTCAGTAATTTTTATTTAAAGTCGGATATATTAATCTTAAATTCATCACTGATGACCAAATATTGGTAAAATTATAATATATATACTTTAAAATATTGTGTACATCCAAATATGGAAGTAAAAAAGTGGGAGGATGAATGCGATTAACTTGAATAGAGAATGTATTTAAATATATTCCAAGCATAACTAAGTAATAAAGTAAGTATGAAATAGACAAGTTAAACATTTTTTTATCGTCAATATTATTCATTTTATTAATTAAGATAAGAGTATTAATATTATAAGCAGAAGTTAACTAAAAATCGTTTAATTATATCATGATTTTGTTTGAATAACTTTCCAATATTTTTGTAAATTCAAGTAACAAATCCTAATTGAAAGATGGGTAGTAGTTAATCGATGGTAGATTACATTAGTTGGGGGCCGTGGAAAATTGTTACGAAAAAATATCTGGATTTTTTCCGTTAAATGAATAAAATATGTCACAGATTCAGTAATCTAAATTTAATTCGCCGCAGTGTGGAGGAAAGCTCTAACGAAGGTCTAATTACAAACGAGTTAAACGAACCGAGAGCGAAATTTGTCCAAAATATTTTCGTCTGGAGAGAATTTCTCCTGAAAAAAGCTCGCAACTCATCGCCACGTATGTGGGAAAATATATACATTACTAAACGGTTTTTACTATGATATTTCAACACGCTTGCGGTAAATCAAAAAAATATTCAATAAAAACAATATAAGCAAAAGCTGTTATATTTTTTGTATTATAATACTTATGATGGGCAAAATTATGAATCGAACTGCATTTTTAGTCATTTTACGAAAACGTAAGAAAGCTTCAGTGCGATTAACGGTCGATTTTGCAAATGCCCTATAAATATTAACGTTAAAGAGAAATCATTATTGGAGAAAAAATAATATTTTAACTTTGTTTTTGTTCTTCTAAAATGGTAATTTTTGACTCATAATACATACTTATACATCGTAGGTATTTATGTAAATATACAGAATTTTTAAATGTTGAAATAATATGAATGCAATATAATTGAAGAAACTATGACTAGGAACCTAGGAACCGTCTCCCCGGTTAGCTTAGTTGGTAGCGTGCGCGCTTAGCGATCCGGGTAATGCGGGTTCGATTCCCCATCTGGTCAGATTTTTCAAAAA
>JAGVSQ010012293.1:0-11722 GCA_022683975.1 Rhyacophila evoluta
ACAAACGATTCTCGTGAAAAATAATCTGTCAAGACGTCTTCACATTGCGAAGATCATATACTCCCTTTCAGAGTGGATATCTTTAAACTGTGTAAATCCATATGCTCCATGTTGGGAGCGAACATAGTTTAAAAATATAAATATATAAATTAAATCTACTGTAATCCATATTATTAAACAGAATAAATACGTGTGTGTATGTCTGTCACAAATACTTCTCCCAAACGGTAACTAGTAATAACGTGAATTTTTTACATATTATTTGTGACGTTATTTCTTGATTAACCATTTAACTTTAAATTTTCAGCATGATTCCTGATGATCGATAAGAGACTAAATATATTAATTACAGCCATAAATTTAACGAAATACATAACAGTTGAGTAGGTCCTTTTTTCTTTCCAAAGTCGATATGCAACACTTTTGGAGCAAACGTGATAAAAAATTCGGTAGCAAAAAATTAAAAGTTTTAATATATTCAGCTATAAAAAACATTGAATGGTTAATTTGTTTTTAAATTATATAAACATCCTAGCAATGATTAAAAATAAAACCTAAATAAACCTTCCATAATCAATGTGATATATTCTGAAAAGTATGATTTATTTATCAAAATTAGAGTTGCGATTGTTGTTTTTTAATCACACTATAGTCCTATCAATCCCGTTCCCAAATATGAGATCTGTAAAAAGGTATTTATTAAAATAATATAAAGCAAAATGTCACGTCACGATTTTCGTCTTTTGTCGTAATGAAACCTATCAATTATTATTTTATTATTGCGAACGAGAAATGTGGACATTTTAAAAAAAGAACGACTGATCGTACATTTAATAATATAACGATGGACGTAATTGCCAGTCGAAAGCAAATATCGGAGTCTTTCATTTGAAATGATGATGATAACGATCTGATATCTCAATAAGTTGAGATAAGTCGGGCACGATTCTCGACCACTCAATTTCTAAAATTTTCTACAAATATTATAATCTGTCATCTTTCAATTGGACGAATGTAATACATACCTACCATTGATATTATATAATTATGTATTATTTACTCGATCAACTCAACTTATAACCTCTAAACTTTCAAAGAATCCTAATAAAACTTTCTAAGTAAATTAAAAATTTCAAATACTTTTTTACTAAATATTTTACGGTTTTTACGCCATGGTATCCTCGTGAAGTTATGAAGACATAGCGGGTAAGATTGTGATTAAAATACATCCGTCGTATCAGTGGAACTATAATCATTAACACACTTTTATCAAACTTTTTTACTTTTCCAGATAATATTACTCTAATTTATTATAAAAGCATTTTGTTTTACAAATTACGCTTCGTGGATATTCGATAAACCAATCCTAAAGCGACGAAACGTTACTGACAGATAGATTTGAATATGTATCTACATAAACTCAAGCAGAACAAAAAACATTACTTTCAATTTGTGTAGTAAGTTTTTTTATACTTGTAAACTTTATACTCTTTTTATACAATTTGATTTTGATAAAGAATAAAATCAATCAGACAATTTTCAACAATGATCAAATTTTCATATTATTATGCGCTTCTATACAGGGTGTTTGAAATTAAATTATTTGAATTAACATTCAAATTATTTCAAAATTACTTATTTAGGTAATCGACCAACTCATTAATCGAAAAACATTTAAATACGATTTTTTTAAATGACTTCAATCAGAAACTTGATCTATATTAACAGAATATGTAGCAAATGTTGTATATTTGATCAAGATTTTATATTCACTTAGGAGAGTTGGTTGTCAGATAATTGTCCATTCCAACAGGCATATCCTTTTTTATTTTTTAAAGCCAGATTGACCGAGCCCGTATTCCCCAGCTCCGTAGTGCGTACACTTACCTTTCGACTATCGATGAGATAAAGCTAATAGTATAAAGGTATAAAAGTATATAGCTTTCGTATATAAAAAATGTTCCTCTATCTATATAAATAAAAATATAAATGTTCGTTTGTTCAAAAGCTTACATCTCTGAAAGTTCTTCCGATTGTTTTGAAATTTTGACAGAACGTTGCATTTAAATACACTCGTGTTCATTTATATAGCTACTATTATGTTATTTATTTTATACATGTTGTAACATCACACATTATAAGTTTAATATACTAATAAAGCGATATAAATATGAATAGATTTAATAAAAATTTAAAAACATAAACAAAATACAGAAAAAAAAGAAGAAGAAAGTATCTGCCAAGTAAGTTAAACATACCCCATTCTAATGATGTATATAATAACATCCATCTAAACTCACTCTTACATAAGTGGAAAATATCAATATCCGAGGCAATTTCGTTGAACATCACCATTGCTTTCCGCATTGGCATGACTACTGGCAAGATATTTCTGCATTTAGGAATGAAAAAAAGCTGATGTTTTCGATTTCTTAAAGAGTTATCAATGACGTATAGACCAATATTAGCCAGAGCGGCAGAGTTATCAATTAAGCCACCCATAAGTCTAAAAATATGTATCGCCAAATACATCTTCCTCAGTTTTAAGTTGCAATAAGAAAACATGCTTAAAATGAAAGCAGTTCTTAAGTAGTTATCAGGGACGTACACACTAATATTAGCCAGAGCGGCAGAGTTTATATAGATTTCACACCTATGATTTTTAACCAGACTGAGCCACAGCAACGCGTGGCTGGGTACAGCTACCTGTTTCTTTCTTTTCGATTTAACTAAACTGAGATACAGCAACGAGTGGCCGGGTACATCTAGTTAATAATATATATATATAGGAATACGTTTAATGGTTTATTTCACAGTAGCTAAAAATTAATTATACAAATTAAATCAGCCTGTAGTACGTCCAGCTGTTCTTTCCCAACAAAACAGTAAACGGTTTCACAATAAGCGCCATTCTTATATGGTTATTTATGTGGGAAAACGGCGCAAATTGAACAATTAATTACGTTGGTCTCACAGCGTGGGGGCTTATCAAAAAGCCTGCATCTAAAAATTCACAAGACCTTGGGACAGTCGAGAAAGATGGAAGGTTTTCGGGAGACATGCTTTGAAACTGGTTGTGTCTATAACGAAAAACGCGTAACGTTAAAACAATGGTAGTTTTTAAATGTTAAAAATAATGATAGCATTAATTTTTATTATCACATGAAAACACTTCCTATTTCATTATGGTATTCCCGCAGTTTTGTATATGTTATATAAAACACGAGGTAAACAGAATTCAAAAGAAAACAAAACGATGGACAAAAAGATTATATTATATCATTAATTTTCGACAGCTATGTCTATTAAAATTTAATTAGCAACAAAACATATTTTTTTATATCTTTACTTAGACCAATATACTGAATTATATGTTGTTGAGTTAATTATAGAATTATTATTTCTGATTCACAGGTCCATCAACTACACAGCCGAACTCACACAAATACACACACAGAACATACGCACATACACAAATAATGTTTTCGACTTTGGAAAGGAAAAACGACACAACCCTAAATTTTTCAAAATACATTTTATTCGATAATCAGGATAAATATAGCTTAATTCATATTCTATCAAAAGGATGTTAACAGAAAATGCCGAATTAGTGTCTAAATTAAGCTTATATGTTGGAATAAAAGATGACTTGTGAAATTTTCGACCAGGAAAAGGGGCTTCTTTATTTGGTTTTTCATACATGACTTTATTCCTATCATATCGAGTAAATAAAACACTAGTTTTAGTCGTCATGTACTTCAAGGTTGTGTGTATGTAAGGTTTTGACTTTAGCTCAAAATCATTGGATAAACGCTTATTTGTGTCTTGTAAAAGAAATCTATGTGGGTTACGTTCTTTTTCTTTTTTCTTTCCATGGTCAAATTGTATTCCAACGAAATCATTATTAATCAATGAAAATATGAACATAACTTGAAAATGGTATTTGGGATTTTTATAAGAAAAAAATAAACCATACGGTAGACAATTACAGGCATATTATTTTACTAATACTACTGGTTGCTAGATTACTAACAATATTTACAAAAATATAATATATTTGATATATTATATCTTCTATAACTATATGCAGTATTATACTTTTATCATTGCTTAGCTGATTTGTATCAAAGTATATTATATGTGTCTCTAATAGGAGAGAGATTAGCGAGCGCGGCTTGCATTTAGGAAACATTAGGGATTGCCATATCAACTTGGCTTAAAAATCCGAAAATACAGAAGGTGATGCCTATTAGTTTGAGCAATTTTCTGAAAATCAATTCTCGTGAAAAATAATCTGTGAATATATTTTTCTCCATATTGTGGAGATCCATATACTTCAATTTCGGAGCAGACATCTTCACGTTGCTTAGATCCATATGCCTCACCTTCAAAGCGCTGGTAAAAAATAAAATCATAAGTAAACAGTTGACTTTTGATACATTTAGCAGATAGACACTAGATTAAAATAAATTTAGCTACACTTTCAGAACAGTATGAACAAATATTCTGTTTTCTTTTTGTTCCATATTTGCTGCTTAAGTGGAGCATATTGCCACCACATGCTACCTCCAAGAATCCCTATCGTCTGCTAGCATTATTGGGCCCTCCCAGGATCCCGTAACTCCACCGAATACATTATATATTTTAGATAGATATGTAAATAGATCAACGGCCTTCTGATACACTGAAAGCCAGTCAGCTTAAAGAATAGACAAGTCCGGTTCAGACTGTCTTGAGGCATCCGCAATAAGTTTTCGAGCCAGGTCCAGCATCGCAGCTTCATTTTATCAGTGATAAGTGGCTGCATGGTCCGTTCTCTTATCTTATTTTTACGAATGAAGGCATACCACCATATTCCTAAAATCTGCAGAAATCTGGTAGTGATTTTGGGCCTTTGTTGGGTTCCACATTTCGCAACCGTAGGACAACACTGACAGAGTGAGAATAAATATATTAGATGTGTTGCTTGGCTTTGATAGAAAATACGTTATATTACATCTAATATATAACCGAAAACAATGTTTGATATTCAAGTATTGTTGGCGAATATTGCCGGAACATGATCACTTTTAAAAAATAAAGACACGAAACTATTTCAGATACACCTTCTCAGCGGTAGTATATTCTTTGACGCATAAGAATTATAATGTCAACTCTATAAAAACAATCGGTTGTCAAATTTATAAGTTCCCAGCTTTTATTTTCAGATGCAAATTCAAATTTTTCGCAACATTTAAATAAATTATCACGTATTTTGATTTCGAGATAAGCAAAAGTCTGATATATATCCTTGTTTAATTTTGGTGTCTTGAAATTAAATGTGTTGCCGAAATAATTTGAGATTTTTAAACAATTCATAATAATAATTCATTACATAAAGGCAGATTCAAAGTACAACAGAATCCATGAATTGGTTTGTTTAAACAATACAATTTTAATATTCATGGTTTTCTGAAACTAATTAAAATATGTGTAAGTGTATTTTAAATAGGTTTTTCAATAATAACTTGGTGGCTGATTGGTTGGTGGCATTTTAGTGCTTGCAAAATATTGCAGGCTCAGCTACTGTATAACAAATTTTAAAATCAAAATAATAGGACTGAATGATTAATGGATTGGGCGATTTAAGACTGAAGTAATTCCCGTGAAAATCAATCTCCTATAATAAGTATTAATAGTGCAAAGATTCAAAGGCTCCAGACTTTAAAATCATATGCTTAAAAATAGTTTCAAAAAATATATTTCAGAATTATACGTGTGTCCTCTATGTATTACATATAATATTAAGTACGTACGAGAATAGTATACGATAACAATTAATGAAAATGTACGTATTAAAATAATAAATAAATACCAATATTATGTAAACATGATATTTATATAATGATAAAATATAATATTAATAATAAAAGTACAATACAAATATTATCCACTTAAAAAGAGAGGGGTTAAAAATATATATATGGAAACATGTTTATTTATTCCTACGTTATTTGATAATTATATAAAGCATATCATATTGAATAAAAAATAGCCTGTAGATTTTAAACAATTATTTATCATTATTAGAGGTTACCGTGCGCGCCTATCAATCTGATGGATACGCGTTCGATTGCCACATCTGTCGCATTTTTAATAATCCAAAATGCAGGATAGGGTATCTATTTGATTGAGCATTTGTCTGAAAAATGAATTCCCGTAAAAAAATAATACATCAAGACGTCTTCACATTGTGAAGATCCATATAGTCCACTTTCGAAGTAGATATCTTCATACTATGTAGATCCATATGCTCTAGTTTGGGTGCGAACATGGTACTTATAAGAAGAAGAATTTATCCATGATAAACTACAGAACTTACTTTCCCATATATTAAATATCGTATAAAGATAAAGTGCACTGACGCAAAACAGCTTTAACATTATGTTAACTATATTTTATGACTTGAAAAACTCAACTGAAGCACGCATGAAAAGTTTGATAGATACGCTAGATAATTATTACATAAGTTTCTTCATTTGATTTTTTAATTATATATAAAAATGAAGTTGCTTTAAACAGTAGTAAACTCCATAAACTGGCAAAAAGCTTTTTAAAAGTAAAAACTAAATATCCTCGTATTTATAAAACACAATGCATTGGTAGCATTATTGTGAGTGATATAAAAAAAATAATAGCTTATTTTTGTAAAAATTCTATTTCAGGAATACAATAAACCTGAAAGCTCTGTTACGCAAAATTCACAAACGCAATTATTAGGTAGCGAATTAAAAATGTAAAAACGTTGCTAGCCTGGAAAAGTCGATTGAATAATAATGATCATACACATCC
This sequence comes from Rhyacophila evoluta, assembly GCA_022683975.1. Taxonomy (NCBI): domain Eukaryota; kingdom Metazoa; phylum Arthropoda; class Insecta; order Trichoptera; family Rhyacophilidae; genus Rhyacophila; species Rhyacophila evoluta. Next base: position 6,832 of record JAGVSQ010012293.1, read on the forward strand.
GTTAGGTGGATGATTTCATTTAATGTAGGCTTTAGGGTATTCAAAAAAAATGCTTTTTTTAACAAAATTTTTAATGGATTTACAAAAAAACCTAAAAGCAGTCGATCTTAACATGATAACGACTGTGTATACGGATTTAATTAGGTATTTTTTGAAAATAAAACATTATTGCCAATACTTTTGTAAGTAATGTTTAATGTTATAATATAATTTTTAATATTTTTCAAGAGAAAACACGCATTGAAATTTTAATCAAAATATACATAGGTATATAATTATCGAAATTTAATTTCAATATATGCTTAAAACATACACAGGATATGAATATTAGCAAATGAATATTTGCATATGTATATATTTGTGACCCAATGCTAAACTCAATGGTCTATGTGAGACACTGTTCATTTTATTGTCATCAGAAAGTACTTTGAAACATTCCTTCCTTTAATATAATTTTAGAATAAACTAAGTAATATTACGCGATAATTCGTGGTGTGTTATATTAAATATTATTGATAATAAATAAACAGTAACCTTTTTTTTATATGCCATGTTCACTCCCAACATGGAGCATATGTATCTACACCGTGTGAAGATATCCACCCCGAAAGAGGAGTATATAGATCTCTGAAATGTGAAGACGCCTTAACAGATTATTTTTAACAAGAATGGTTTGTCAGACAATTACTCAAATCAATGGGCATCCAAGTCCTGCATTTTTCGGATTTTTAAAATCCGACAGATGGGCACTCGAACCCGCATTACCCGGATCGCTAGGCACATACGCTACCAACTACGATACCGGGGAGACAAAATGTCACCTATAATGAATGTGTATATATTGAGATACATCCAAATGAGTGTAATTAAATGATAAATTAAAAAAAAGACGTGGTAGAATTGGTAGTGATTGTATCGAGAAGGAAACATCTTCATTTTGTGGGGAATCAGTATTTATTGTTCCAAATGATATTTAATATTGTTTTTTTTTTATCTAGAAGAAGCCAATATTTTATTGACAGATATATATTATGTGACTATTCTATAATTTTGAAGCAAATTTCTTAGTAAATGGTCGGTATACTGAACGTTCAAGTATAAACAATATATTTTAATTTATTTGTGAATGTAAGACACAAGTAATTTCAGAGCTCCATAATACGGCTGATGTAAGCCTGATGTAAAAATGTGTTGTGTGGTACGTTGAGTATTACATTCAGAGATTGAATGACTATCAACTCTTACAAAAAACAATCTCACAGGATAGATTTTTATATTAGTTCAATTCGTATGATTTATATATCTTAGAGCGGGTATGGTTTCAAATGTATAGAACGAAAAAATTATGTGAATAATTAGGTACATATTTTTTAAGACCAGCTGTGCAAATGCAGTTATGTCAAGTAAATGTTAACACAATTAATACTGCGATAAAGGAAATTGAGCGGAATTCGTTGTATTAATTGCGTAATACATTGGCTGTTAAATACTTTGTTATCGATTGCTGACCTGGTTCTGAATTTTAAACCAATTTATCGTCGATAGTCAAATGAACATTTTTAACGCTTGACATTTTTTCATCAATATAAAATCCAACCAACAAATGAGCCCACCATGACGAGTTAATTAAAATGCTTAAAAACTATTGGATATTCTGTCGATTAACACGCAACCCAAAACCTTATTGTGGTATATTTTTTCAGTAGTGAAAATTCAATTAACGATTTTTTTAAATCGGAAAGTATCATAGCAATTATTTTAAGGATATTTCTCCGCATATCAACTATGAAAAGGAAATAGGAAGTGACGCACATATAACACATTTTAGATGAGGTACAAAAAACGTTTATTTAATGATTTTGAGCCAAAGTCAAAACATTGCATAGCCACAGCCTTGAAGTACATGTAAACTAAAACTAGTGCTTTATTTACTGGACATGATAATATTTTCTATAAATGCGAACTTATTTACAGTTGTTTCACGTAATAACATGTAAATATTAACATGTAACACCATTAATCATATTAATATACAACTTGAATATGAAACGATGTAATGAATTGTGTAAAATTTTATAATCGATTTATGCATTGTCTAATTGATAACTCTGCCACTCTGGCTAATTTTGGTCTGTATGTTTCTAATAACCACCTAAGAAGTCGAGAGAATCAGCTGTTAAATGCAGAAATAACCTGCCAGAGTCATGCAAGTGCGGAGAGCAATGGTAATGTTTGACAAAATTGCCTCTGTTATTGATATCTTCTACCTGTGAGAATGAGCTTAGATAGGTGCTATTGTATATTTTACTATATGATCTGTCTAACTTTTATGATAGACTCTCATTTTTGCTATAATATTTTCGAATTTATTTTTATTATTTGCAGTTTTTTTTATACAGTATTGATGTCACCTACTTATACATGTTATTTTAAAATATTATATTAATAATTTTTATTACAATATATTCGTGTTCTAAATGCTTTAAACCAATAATTTGTAATGTTTTTAACACTAAGAAAATAAAAAAAAAAATAAAAAAAAAATTAAGGCACTTACAGTACGTTGTTAATCCAAGCTCTAACGTTACCTTTCCTCGTTTGTGCTATTTGTCAATAGTTATTTTACTTTTAAATGTATATCCTTGAGTCCTAGTCACACGCAAACATATGTATAAAATATGTTTTAAGCTTATTGAATTAATATCTTCTAACCTATATTTTCAGTTTTATTACCATGTTATTTTTAAATTCACCACGAGAAATATCTGCTTTATCGATCCACACTTAAAACGTATCTGTATACGATATATTCCCACTTTACCTTTATATATTTATGACACATACTGTATAATATATTGTTCCAATAGTTTGATATAGAATTTATGATAAGGGTTCCATAAGCATTGTCAAAAACTTTATTAAAATATCCGTACATGCAAATATGGTATCGGACATTGTAGGGCAAACTAAATATACATCTAAATAAGCATCTGCTTATGTTTAAATCAATCTGAAAAGTTTAATAGTTCCTAAAATTTTCACAAAATCAATAAATGATCATATTTACTTTGGAAGTAGAGCCTTATTTTGTACGGCTTACTCGTATTATATTATACATTAGTAAAATATATATTCTGGTTTATATATAATGTTATGTTTGAAACAGCTCCCAGAAAAATGTAGGTAAGCGAATACGATTAAAATGAATTCATCACGCACGAATAGTTAAAGTGAGTAACAATATGTTATTTCGTGAGTAAATCAAGTTGAATATGATAAAACTATGGACGGACCCAGGATTGCCCGCGGCGCACGACTTACCCAGTCCTGCTGAGAAAAGTGTATCAGGTACACTGCTAGACCGCAGGAAATGTAAAACATTTGACACTTCGGCTTTCTTCAAATGTCTTCGTGGTTTCTCGTATTTCATAGTGACATAATAGATTTATTGATAACGTTGTAGAAAATGGGTGTAATTACTGAACAATACGCACACATCAGCCGTAACCTATTAACTTTTTAGAAAGAGTTTTTTTGGAAAAATTAAATGATAATTTTTATTAATATTAACTATTTTTTCGAGTATAATATTAAAAAAAACGCGAGACTAAAATTCTAATGGGTTGAGCGATTGGTTGACAGCTTACACTCAAAGAAATGAAAAGAAATTTATAAAATTACGCGTTCACTTTAAAGGTTATATTCATGTACCACGATCGGAGCAGATATGGTAAAAATAATATATGGGTTAGGTTAGGTTAAGTCAATGCATAGTGTGAAGATATTCATCCCGAAAGAGGAGTATGTGAATCTTCGCAATTTGATGATGTCTTGACAGATTATTTTTCACGAGAATAGTTTGTCAGGCAATTACTCAACCCAATGTGCATTCAGTCCTGCTTTTTTAGGATTTAAAAAATGCGAAATATGGGAAATCGAACCCGCATTCCCCGGATTGCTAGGCGCGCTCGCTACCAACCAAGCCACCAGGGAGATATATTTATTATTTTAAATACTATTGCATAAATACGTAAATAAAAATTTGTTTTACCAAATCAAACTCTATTATTTTTATAATTAATATTTTAGACTGATGGTGCTTGATGGAAATTGATTTTAAATTCTAAACTATTTAAAACTGGTAAATTTCCATATGTGATATCACTGTTAGTGACCCGGGCTTCGCCTTTCGGCATTTTCAGGCTGAATTATATGTGGGTGAACATATAACGTACTACATAGCTCAGTGCTTTACTCACTCACTGGCTCACTGCCCACATATAATGTAGCCTGAAGATGCCGACAGGCGAAACCCAGGTCGCTACCATTGATCTTACATATGGAAGTTTACCAGTTTTAAATAATTTATAATCTTTTATTTTTCGTAATATTATTTTCGAGTTTACGATTTGTTCTCGTTCGTTTAGTTTGTATTTTAAGCTTAGTAAAAAATGAATGCGTATTCTTGCAAGTATAATTAAATAGATGCATTATTCAGTTATTAATTCCTTCGAAAGAATAGAAAAGTGGGATCACTGTTTTCTTGTAGACTGCAGTAAGCATGATTTCAACGACATCAATCACATGTCTGTTTGTTTCTTGGTAGCAGATTAATATTGTTTTCCTCCACAGATATATTTCATTGTGTTTTTAACCGCCGCGACATAAGCAACGTCGAGAAAAATCGTGTGGACTGGTTGGCACAGTGAATCTATATATTGTGATTATAAACCAAATACGTAACAAATTTACTATACAACCAATTCCTTATTGGGTTATTTTCTAAATCAAAATAGTGACTAAAGATTAAATAACAATATTATTTTAGTTATAAAACTTACTTTATATTAAATTTATTTACCTATACTAATAATATAATTAATAATAAATA
>JAGVSQ010012294.1:0-11721 GCA_022683975.1 Rhyacophila evoluta
GTGTCCATATGCTCCACTTAGGGAGCGAACATGGAAGAAGAAGAAGAAGAATTATCGTATTGTATTGACATACTCAAGACTGTAGGTATATAGGTACCATAAGCACGACCGTTCAGTCCAATTGATGCCTGTTTCAAAACTATTTCAGTTTTTCATTAAAAATTAAATTAAATAAATCGCTATTGGTTAGTATATACTAGTTTGCATGGACGTTTAAGCAATACATATTGAATATTGTATGGTGTAATACTTTATATGTAGTCCTGTACATTTCTAACAATACTATTTAACAGGCGTACGAAGTGTCAAGCTACGATGTTATAACAAAAGACCGCACGATGAAGTTAGTGCGAAAATGCACTAACTATTGTACTCAGTTTCACGGAATGATACTGTTATTATATACATAAAAAAAATGTCAATGTTACTCAATTTTCTAAATGTATCAAAAATGTTTCTTTAATATATTCACCATACAGTGGAATAACCGAGTGGTTAATCTATAGTTCTATACTATAAATCAGAAAATATGTGTGTCACAAGAAATCGCAAATGATGAACGATAACGAAGTAAAATTTTTACATTTCGTTTGATTGCCGTTTCAAGATTAACTGTGTGTTCTACTTTAAACATCATAAATAAAGGACAAAACATAGTATAAATAAGTATTAATTTGATGAAGGACAAATTTGGGTTATAAAGGTAATTATAATATAACTAGCTTCTTAACCCAACTTTATCCTTCAATTTTAAAATGAAAAATTTGCTTAATTTTATTAAAATACTGAAGAATTTCGTATGATAATGTTGTTTAGAATTTTTAAGTGGGTTTTTTTACGCTCTCTGTACGTGTGGAGATTATCAATAATTAATTAATACCATGTTCGCTTCTCACGTGGAGCATATGGATCTACACATGTTGAAGATATTCACTCCGAAAGAGGAGTATATGGATCTCCGCAATGTGAAGACGAGTCTTGACAGATTATTTTTCACGAGAATCGTTTGAAACAATTACTCAACCCAATGGGCATCCAGTCCTGGATTTTCAGATTTTTAAAATCCGATAAAATCCAATCAAACATGGGAGTTATGTACAAAATTCGTGGTATAGATCAGGATGATGCTTTGAGCTTTATGTGACGTAGTTGAAAGATAGTATTATTAAAGAGTGATTAGTTCAAATATTAATTTATATATGTGTATGTTTGTGAGTGTGAATCTTTGTATGGAAGTGACTCTGCGCACTTGCTATATGGGCCGTCTCGTTTTATCTCGCCCGTTTTCCGTTCCACACTAACTGAACACATTTTCCGTTCTTTGACGGCCGCTTTATTCTGCTCTGTCGGCAGTTTTATCCGCGGGGGTCTTGCATGTTCCCCAGGGGTCGACATTTCGGGATTGCGTAACTCGGAATAACACATTTACGCGATGATTTTGTATGAAAAATACTTTCAAAGATTTTCATTGAAAAAAATGTAAACGATTTTTTTCATGCATACATTACATTCATAATAAATATAGAGCAGCGGTTAAGAACTGTTGTACTTTGCTGAAAGTAAGCCGTTCTTTTATAATCAACTGTCTAAAATTACGAAAATGTTACTAATTAAATAAAACAATGTTTCAAGACACTATAATATATATAATATAATAACTCCATCTGCCTTTTCACTTCAAGTCATGGTGTGATACTTACGGTAACATTCAGCTATTTCTAACTACTGTTAATCATATTCTTTTCTAAATTCTAAATTATTTAAAATCAATTTCCATCAAGCACCACCAGTCAAAAATATTAATTATATTATTTTCTACTTATTTCAGTATCACTCAGTATTGTGCTACAGAAATCAAGATTTTATAACCTTTTAAAATCTATGTCTGCAACTTGGCCATCAAACAATTTCTTCCAACAGTTTGCTTTTAATTTTTTAGAGGTATTTTTTTCGATACATCCGAAGCCCGTTTAATGTATATGCAAACATGGGTGTTTATCGAACCTTGTATATCTACAAGTCGTATTTTCAAACATCAAAAAAATTACAAACGAACCAAAAATTCAACTAGTAGAAACTTTCCGAAGCTTTTTTGGAAAAGCTCTTACAAAGTGTTATTCGTTATGTTAAACATGTTAAAAATGCACTCAATTTGGGTCGAATTATTAAGAGAAAAAGTCTATTCAGCGTCTGTCTTGGAGTGAAAGCGACGAGTTATTTTAATCATCAACATAACCGTGCCAAAATTTCGTGTACGGTTAATAAAACTGCAAAGGTAATAAATTAAATATATATAACGGTGATAAAAATCTTTAAATACATTAGTTGGCACTCGACCTCTGGGTAGCTCCGGAAGAGATGGGCGCATGGCGTTAAGGATGCGGAGTCACGAGTGTAACTGCCTGGAGAGAGAGATAGTAATAGATAGAGATGGATATATGTATCGTAATTATGTGCTGAAATCTCATAAACATTAATGCAAACAATTTAATGACTATTTAACAGTATGTATTTCGCTAAACAGTTTAAACAGTTAACTTTTCAATCTACAATATGATATAAGTAGAATTGATTTTAAGAAACCTAGAATATATTTTACTATCAATCGATTGAAGTATTTTGAAGTTAATGTTGAGATCCATAAGTTCCACTTACGGGGTGGACATGACACAATACATGTCGAGAATATGTTAAAGTACTTAGAATGGTATTCGATCAAATTAAAGTAAATAAAGAAGTATCTATTGCATTCAACGATGTCAAAACATCAAAAGTTATCAATAATTAATATTGTTTAAACATTTTTTACACATAAAACAATCAAAAAAGGTCTACAAGCCCTTTATCATACCGGGATATAAATTTCAAAGGCTTATATACGTCTATAACTGAGTGCACTTCATTTTCTATGTTGCCTTTAGTTTTAGAGTACTGTTGCGTTTGAAATTTCACGTTTTATCGCTACAAAACACAATAACGGTGTTTATTTCCTGCATACATTGTTGGATGAAAAGTGTGCCGCAATTCAAACTATGATATACTGTATTATATAATAAAATATCTATAAAAAATCAATGAACACTCTCGAATTATTGTAGTTTTTGAAATATGCATCTGATATGATAATAGATAAGAGTTACGAAATTTATTTGTTTTGAATGTTTTTACATATGTAGAAAATCGCGCAACTCAATTTCTAGATATTTGATTCCCTCACAATATTATTTTTTATTTATATCTTTAAGGTTTACTCGCACAATAATGTAGTAAGTGACTTTTATAGTGAAGCATTTGCGTGTTCATGTTTTGTACAATTTCCTTCACAAAATTATGATGTCTCGTTGTTCCTTCTAGTTCACGCGTAGTAATATTCTGGTACCTATCTAATTCCTATTAATAGCTCACGTAATGTGTATATTTTTCTCTATCCGAATTTTATATATACCTCACTGGTTTGTTTTATTGCGAAACTCGCGTAATTGCGAATTTATGTAGATGTCGCGTAACTCGAAGTCTACCCGTATAGAGATAAATGAGTCTACGATCAACTGAAAGATGCACAGATAAAATACACTATGGCTTGAGCGATTTACTGATAATCAACTCTCATAGAGAGAAAAATAAAAAGGATATCAAATTGTAGCTAGTAATCACACATCTGGGTAAAACACGTGTTCGATTGTATAATAGATATATTTTAAATCGCTTAATTAATCAATTCATACTATAAAATAGAAAATACACGTGTCTGTATGTTTGTCCTTCTGTCACCAAATTCCTTCGAAACGGTGAACAGTAACAACGTAATTTTTGCGCATGTTATTCTGGCCGCTACCTTTACGTAAACTGTGATATCTTCAATTTTCATGGTTTAATAACTTCAGAAACAACGGGACGAGATTTAGATGATCCACCGATTATTTGCTTAAGCTTTGTGACGGCCTATGATTAATAAGAGAATTCAAATATTGCATACAAGTATTGAAATAGCTTTGTAATAACAGGATTGTTGAACATAATTTTAATGAAGAAGGAATGAAAAAGAAAGTATTCTATAAATCATAAATAAATTATGTATTTTCTAGATTATAGCGTGAATTTAGAATGAACCCATTATTTGAAAGTATTACTGATATAAATAATACCATTTAACACTTAGAAACTTGATTAAAATGAAGACATACGACGAAAGAATATATAATACGTATTTAATATTTATTTGTGTACTTTCTTTATGATGCGAGTCTAAAATTTCCAACTCTTCTGAATTACGTTCCACTTGTATCTTCTCATAAAACCATGTTTTTTTTATATACCATGTTCGCTCCCAACATGGAGCATATGGTTATACACAGTGTGAAGATATCCACTCCGAAAGAGGTGTATATGGATATGTCCGCAATGTGAAGACGTCTTGACAGATTATTTTTCACGAGAATTGTTTGTCAGACAATTACTCAACCCAATAGGCATCCAGTCCTACATTTTTGGATTTTAAAAATCCAACATATGGGGATTCGAACCCGCATTCCCCGGATTACTAGGCGCGCATGTTACCAACTACGCTACCGGGTAACACACTGTATAGATAGCGAAAAAGTGGTAGATACCCCTAATAAAAACTAGTATTGTAATTTAAATAATTATACATTACCCATCGGTGGTATTGTTACAAAACAAAACGTGCGGTATTTATGAAAGTTTCGCCGCGTTTTTAATAAGGGTCTTGAATAAAGGAAACAATGTTTAGATGTAATTTCCGTAAATTTTAACAGTTGTAGCACGAAATGAATAATTAAATAATTAGAAGTGGCATTCATTATGCAAGAGTAACGTAGGAAATTACAGCCGCCGGGTAACGCCAGCGTAAACTTTTGCCCGAACTTTGGGCGACGGACAACGCGAAAGCACTATGTATTTAAATATAAATAATGTATTCACGGGTGATTCTAAAACATCCGACACTCGATAAAAACAAACCTCACTATAATCTCGTTCGTGTCATTTATAAACATTCACTTTTGAGCTTTATTTACATTATTTTTTTTATATACGTTGAGAACGTTGAGACTACAAACTAGAAAAGGTATGATTTACGACATGCCATAAGAGTACAAAATTAATGAAAAAAAAGTTTAAATTAAAATCAGTATGTAAAAGAACACGCAGAGAACAGCAAATAAAAGTAACGGTAAATTGTACAAAATAACTTTTCAAATTGGGTAGATTTATGTATACTCTCTCAGCGAAAATGGAGCATATGCATCTACAAACGGAGGTATCAAAACTTCTTTGAATGTAATACGGCGGATTGGTAAGCGAAAATGTACTGAAAATAGTAGTTCGAGTCCCAAAGTTAAGTAAGAAATTTAAATATTTAAACACCCAGGGCTGGGTGATCATGAATTGGCCTATTAACTGACACCCAATTCTCGTGAAAAAATAATATATAACGTAAATAGTAAGATAAGCCTTCTTTTCATTTTGGAAATAAATATGCTACATGAGAATTTCGGAGATGGTGAAGCGAAGAAAAACAAATCGAATGTAAAAACCGATTATTGTTTTTTTTTTTGTATATTTATAGTTTTAATTGTCAAAAATCTAAAGACTTTGTGCCTACTAATATATACAAATAATATGAAATGCAATAAATAAGTGATGATTAAGTAAAACATGTTTTATCGCTAAATAAACACTACAATTTATAGTGAAAATGTATAAACAAATATCGAGAATACAGAAAGTGCATCCTTTTTTAAAAATTATGATGAAAACCGACAATCTTGGTGAGCAATAAATTTTAATTAAAAACGGGAAATTGCACTCACATTTCCATTAAAAATATAACAATAATTCTTTCTTGCGGAGCTCCCCACAAGAAAAAGCTTTTTGATAAAGCGCCTGGCGACAAAGAAAATATTGAAGACTCCTTGTTCATTTAGTGGCGCGCATAACGAACGTTTCTATAATATATAAAAGCGCTATTTTTTTCAGTCAAAGCGACATCCGATAATGAGTGCCGCATAAGTGCACCATTGGAGAGAAAATAGTAGGGAAATTAAGCTTGCGACTGACAGCTTTGAGCTTTTACCAAGAATAAGCTTACAGTATATTTTTCGAAGTCTCATTTTTGTTCCACTTCTATTACTCTTAACTGTATACTGTTGCACTTACTGTTTTAGAATATTTTAAACATTTTGTTTAATGAAGGTTAATGTATGGTAGGTCAGTTGGTAATTGTATTTTTTTATCATCGCTGAGCTTAAAGCCGCCAACAAAAATGAAATTTTACGGCATAGTAAATAAATCAACTGTGTCTTTTCATAATAAGACATGCTATATTGGAGGTTTCAATGTTCAATTATGTTTTTATTTAGGCGTTGCTCTTACAAACATTGGACAAACTATGCAGTCTAATATGAAGTGATGAAAATGCGAAATTAATGTTTTTTTAATTTGTAAAATTGTATCGGAAGAGAAGAATCAAGGTTTCAACAGCTCAGTGATACGTCAAATAATAGTAACATTGAAGAATATAATCTAATATAAATATAAGTCTCCCTGGTACCCCAGAAACTGATTGCGGATTCAATTGGAAGATTTTTTTAAATCCAAAGACGCAAGACCAGATGCCTATTGGGTTGAGCATTTGGCTGACAGCTAATTCTCGTAAAAAATGTGTCAAAATAAGTCTAGCATTAGAACAAGAAAAATAGCTCTTTTGGTATATAGATGAGTAAATAGAAATGAAACATTTCACTTTATCAACCTGCAAATATTTTTCTTTACAGGAATCAATCATGGTTTTTAGATACCTAGCGAAATTCTTCAGATGTTTCAAATCTAAGGAATCACCAACGAAACCCTCTCCCATTGCAACAATCGACACGAGATTCAAGTTGATTGGCTACGCATTGGCGATATTTGGCTATGAGACATATCGCGAAGGTTGGACGCTCGGAGTTAGAAGTGTGGCCACGTACTTTGCAGTGATGGTTTCCTTGTTGGCTGATATTCGAAGGCTGTTCCTCATGATGGAGAGGGGAAGGGGCGAGGAAGGTGTTGAGAGGCTTGTAGAGGCGCTTATGTTTTTAGCTACGCAGTCTACATGTTTGTACAGGATTTATATTTTGGTCAGGTGAGTTCATAAGTATAAGAACAGGTAAATATATGAAAATAAATAATAATATATGTTATTTTGTATTGCCCAATCAGTTTATTGTTTGGTAATTGATGTGTAAAGGTTGACTCAATGGATGCACGCTTGAATCAAGTCATTGGCTATCGAGGTGGCAGTTCTTACCAGTAACCAGCGAAGAAATATCGAGAATCGGATTGGCTTAATATCAGACATTAACAGGAAAACTTACAAAAGCTTTATCCAACACCATACCAACTAAGTGAACACATCTTCTAGCCGTATACAATGTAAATTACCAGCAAATGTCTAGGAAACTTCACAATATCATGGTTGGAGATAGTGCATAGAAATGTGTACGTAGAGTACTAGAATGAAAAATGTGGCATCTTACGATAAGCGAGGTCTCATTAAAATACATCGTTCGTTGACTAGCGGACTATGTTGTAAATAAACAAAGATTAAACAGTACAATCATTAAATTTCTTTAAAAAACTCTTAGCCGATGGTGCATGTTATGTTAATATCGTTGTAGGAAAAGTTCTTCGAGTCCTAGGAGATACGTAATTATATCAAATATGTGAAAATTACTATTGACCACGAAAATTAGCCATGGGTAAGCTTTTCGCCCAGCAATGTCAAGGAGGCGAACATACTTTATTGGAATTGAATGTGTATTTCGTAACAGCGAAACAAATGTTAAGTTTATTTTTACAAACGTTCTTTCGGTTCTGTTTCTGAAAATTTCGTTAGTTTGTCACGTTTTAATCATTTATCCTCTTCTGCAAAAATACAATTTACAATCATCTTCAACGATTCTAAGACGTCGTTTGTTATCTGTCATGTCCTAAAACATGTTCGTTGCTGCGGTAAGTTTAATTGTAAATTTGATTCGATATGATATAGAGGTGCTTTATAAATGTTCCTGCTTGGCGTCAATACTAGAGGTGTGAATGACGAAAACATCTTCAATTAAGATAATCAATAGTTGAAAACCAATATCCATTAAAATAGTTGAATAATGAGTGTATTAGGCAGATAAAGTCGGAAATTACTAAACTATACGTCAGTATTTGTATCGATAGTTATATATGAGAATATTCGTTTGATCCACTTTGTCAGTTAATCCGATTAGAAACATTTGTGGTGTGGATTAAGGTGAGGCCATTCATAAAAAAATAGAGATTTTATTCCTAGAACAGTGAGGTAATATTGAATCGATTGCTAATTTGGTAAGTAATTAATATCAGTGGTGTAACAACGGGGGTAGATGTTAATATTTTGAAGAGTATGGACGTACACGTACGTCCGTGCGCCTTATTTTCGAAGCAATTCTTTTATTTTTTTAAATATAAATAAAAGAATATTATTATTTCTTTTAATATAAATATCGATGGTATGTGGAAGTTATCACATATTGCTTGATTGATGAAAAAAATCAGGTGATAATTACATTTTCTAGATATCGCAAAGTATGCCGTGCTATCCTAGATCGTCTCATAGTCGAGTGTCACGACTGGCCTGTTGGAGATGCGAGGCGTAATATCATTACCACAACATCCAGGATAGGCTGGAAACTCTTCTGGATGGAGCTCTCCATCCTCATGATGACGGCGATCCTATTTTTTCCAAGGCCTATGCTAGATCACTCCATGCCTCTTCCGGCGTCTGGTCTCTCCTGGCCAGGCGTCGATAACTTCGCTACGCCATATTTTGAAATTATTGCAACTATACAAGTAAGCGGTCTTTATTAATTTTAAATAATCGTTTAATATATAATAAAGTGAGTGTATGGTTGGATTAGAAAATTGGTTAGCGCGCGTTCTTTGGAATCGAAGGTAAAGTATTCAAATCTCGTATAAAATTATTTAAATGTTAAGAATTTTATTTGACTGCTATGGTGTTTTTCAAAACTCCTACAATCCTATTTTCTCCTAATTTTTGGATGCATATTTTTTAAATATACTACCTCTCTTATTAATTGTATATGACAATTAAAAAAAAACTACACATGAAGATTTCGTTGTCAGCGTTTCTTTCTGTTATCACAACCAACGACATATATTGGTTTTTTTTAAGCCATGTTCTCTTCGAAAGAGAAAATTTTGAAGACGTCCGCTCTGAAAGTGGAGTATATCGATGGCCATAACTAGACAACACGTATCATAAATTTGTTAAGCTGTTGAGGAGGACAAAAAAACTCTATAAAAAATAAGTATTGGGAAATTAATGAAAATAAAATACACTTTGGAGCGCAATTTTGTGTTTTTAAAGGTTTCATTTTATAAGGTTTTTTGGTCGTCCTAAATAATTTTACAAATGTATGACACGTGTTGTCAACTTATGGCCATCGATATGGATCTCCGCGATGCGTTGACATGTCTTAACAAATTATTTTGCCTGTCAGACAATTGTTCAACTCAATGAATATCTAGTTCTCCATTTTTCGATTTTTTTAAAGTTTACTTAAATATTAATGTTCATTTAAGAGCAGAAATCATTCAAATTATTAAAAGAAAATAAAAGTCCAACCTGAATGATAAAAATTTGGTAAATGAAATTATTTAGAAATCATAACATATAGTATAGGTAGATTGGTTTTATTGAAAATCTTGAAATTCGTGGGCGATCTTTTTCAATGCGACAAAAGCTTCGAGATATAAACGGTGGTCACGAAGTCGAGTGTGAAAATACTGTATCAAATAGCCCCGGGTAAGGTTTTCCAATATGATGTCCCGTGCGGACGGCGATTGTGTACATGCCGAAGTCGTACCTCGTACCTAAAAATCGCATAATAGGACAGAGCTTCTTCAAAGTAGCTTTAAGCTCAAAAGCCATGAAAATCGGCGTATTCAATAAATATCGATTTATATTCGTCAATTGAAACGGGAGCTTACGTGATAGACCTTGCAATAACAACTCGGTATAATTGATTTTGTCTCCTGTACCAGTGTTTCTCAAAATGGGGGTCGCAAAAATTTTCAGAAATTTGCTCGTTGTATGTTTGAAATTTATCGTTTTTTTTACACCTATAATAATTTATTATTCGGCGGTAGCAGGTTATTGTTATCTTATTTTGAGGAAAGTGGCATGAAAAAGTTTGCAAATTACTGACCTATACATCCATGGTGGAAAGCCACTTTACTGATTTTTTGTAACATTATGCGCTCCGAGTGTAGAACATATGTGACTCCACAACATGAATCGGTCAATATCAACAAAGATAATCATTTTGTATTAAATCTAGAGCCGGCATGCACTTGATGTCGATGTGTGTGAATTCGAATTATGTCATTACGTTTCAGAAGGGAAGAGAGGGAGTTTTCAAAGAGCCTACAGATAGTTGTCAGTGAGCATAGAGTATTTGTCCGGATATGTCGTAAATTATTTATTTTTTACTGGACACTCGAGAGCCATCACCGTAGCTAAAGGGAAAGTAAGGCGAGTGTTAAATACGTATGTAACTGAGGGTTCAAATCCGCAACCTCCATTACTAAAAGACGCACGCTAATTAATTTTGCTATCGAGGTGAAAATCGAAACACCAAGTTGACGGTTATACATTCACTGTCTTGTAATGCTAACTATTTACAATTATTTATATTTAAAGTTGTTTAATAGTTATATCATATTAAATTATAATTATTTCACAATAACCACAATGTGAAGACTGATAATAATAGATTCTTTTTCACGAGGACCGTCACTTAAACTTTTCGGTTCTCATCGAGCAATTTTATCACGCGAGTTTTAACAGAACGATTTCCGGTTTGCCTAGGCGTATGCACTTACCAACCGGCCAACGAGGCGACTCAAACTAAAATTCGTTTAATTAAATTTGTTGATGGTTATTTCAGATGCCACACAATAGTTTATAATATCTCTACGAACGACATATTACTGCATTGTGATTAGTGGGTTCTTTCCGGGAATTCCATTGATTTCAATTCAACTCCCATTTGCTCGTCTAATGTAACCTATTAAATATCACAATGTGTTTGTCTTCTTAATTTAATAGTGTTTGAAAATATTGTAAATTTCTCGGTTTTTTTTTTTTGCTTTTTTTCTCTCAATAATGATTCCCGAGAATATGATTTAAATGCTTCATTTTCAGGGAGAAAAAATATCCGGGAAAAGTTACCCCTAATTGTGGAGTAAAACATTTCAAATTTCAAACAAATTTTATCACTGACGATTGAGTCAGTGAATACGTAATCACCGGAATCACATGAGTTGTTATTATAAAATCACGTTTTGTATATATCTTCTCACGTATGTATTATATTAGATTTGAATTCACGTTGGGTTATATGTTGATTGAAAAGATAAAATATATATTTTTGAGGCCTGAGATGAAAATACTGTGGGGGAAACGGGGTCAAAAGAGTCCATTACATCCGTGGTACGTGTCGGGTCGAAGTAAGTCGCCATTTCGGTGGTCGAAAATGAACATTTTCCACACTATGGCCGCGTGCGAAAGCCGTCGGAATGAATATTTTATCATCCACTTCACGAGCGGGCGGGATCGAATTCATTTAATCCAATTTTAATAGAAAATTTAATAAACTCTTAATAGAAATG
>JAGVSQ010012295.1:0-11721 GCA_022683975.1 Rhyacophila evoluta
TTTTAAGAAAGTTGTATATTTTTGCGCTAATCGCTAAAAAACGCCCGCTTTAGGCCAGAGTGTATCGTTCGAGACACCCGACCATTAGGTGTTAAGATCAGTTTCATATGCTTAAGTAGGACACGACTTAAAATAAATATGAACAAATTTGAATTTCAAACTAAATAATTAACGTTTTTTCGCCGTTTATAGATGTGATGAAAGTAAATAATCATCCACCTAAAGGTTATTTGCAACTGGAGGATATTTATTCTTCAATCATTCGTTAGCATTATCTTTTTCTATGTATACATCTACATCTAGGTAATTTTATGGCTCAATAAATGCCAAATATACAACTCATACCTCAGGTGCTATGTAGTCTGGTGTTCCACAGAAAGTAGTTGTTGTTACACCATCTAAGAAAAAAAAACACATTATTTATATAAACTTTAGACAGATCTTTGGTAGTGTTGCTGCAACATGAACTTGTATGGAGACGAATTTACTTTCCAAATATTGATCTACATTGATAAAATAATCATGTTATACAGTGAAAAGAACTAACCCATGATGCCCTCCTTACACATCCCGAAATCGGCTAGCTTGCAATGACCCTCTTGATCCAAGAGGATGTTGTCGAGTTTCAGATCTCGGTAAATGACTCCATGTCGGTGCAAGAATTGGAGAGCCAACGTTACTTCAGCTGCATAAAATCTTGAGACAAAAAAAAGATAACCACATTAATCATTGTAGGTATTAGATTCATGTGTTATTTCATGTTATTTATTATTCACTGATTCACCATAAGTATGACATAAAACAGTAAAAAATATGACACATGAATGTCAACTGATCCTAGAACCTTTTAACTGAAATAAAAAAATGCAATACACGTTCTCCGAGGGTTCTTGATATAAATTGATTATATTGTGCAACAATCATTATAACCTGTTCAATTGATTGTTAATCATGATTCAGGACCTTCAGGTAAATAAAATGGTGTGAAAATAGAAAATAAAGATTCAAAATTGGAGGATTTTTGAGATTATTTAAAATACTAACATCCTTAGGAATAAGCGAGTATAATAGGCTCTTGGTATTAAAGATGAGTCAACTAACCTAGCCCGGGGTTCATCAAACTTCCTGGCCCTCTGTATTTGAAACATGAGATCGCCTCCATTGACATACTCCATGACAAAGAAGAGGCGGTCCCTAGTTTGGAAACAGGAGTGCAACGCCGTGAGGAAAGGATGGCGGGCTGCCAAAGCCAGGATGCGTTTTTCGGTCATGGTGCAGTCTACATCATCATCTTGGATTATCACATCCTTCTTTAGCACCTTCACCGCATAAACCTGTACATCATACAACACAATGTTACCCTACAAAATTTTTTGACCCCTTGAGTAGCATGGGCGTACATGTACGTTGGTACATCCGTGTGTCCTGTCACCTTATTTTCAAATCCATTTTTTTATTTTTTAATAAAATGTCTAACAATGATATGTCGAAGTCATTACAATTTTATCATATATTTTTAGGTTAGAAAAACATATTGAGTTCAGCATTCGAAAATTCCTTTATGCTCTTTTGATAATTATTATGATTTGTAAAGAAACAAATGATTATTTATATTGCTGTTCATAGAAACACATAAAATGTCACATAAATCAGTCCTGTGGGTTCATATCTGTCATAAAGTGTTCCTTTGATTATAAGTGGGAGCTGCCATAAGTGATAAGCTTATACACATACTTACCAACTTGGAAAAACTTTCCAGTTTATTTTGTTCATTGTTTGGAAATAGAAGAGCATTGCTTAAAAATCGGCACATCCAATTTGATTGATTTTATAATATTAGTTGAATTGATACTAGTAAAAGATTTCAGTGTTTAAAACGTGTGAGCGTAAAAAAATAACTAATCAAAGGATTAAGACCATCTATTGGAGATGGTGGCAGTGTTAATATAAAAAAAAATACATGTGATTTGCGTAAGCATATATACAGTAAGTTCAATTTTTATTTGTTTACAAGTATTCTAATAATTTAATTCAGTACACCACTGTATGCAGCATTCAGTACTGAACTTTCACCAATAGATAGTAATGACGATTAGTTTTTTTTCTATTATAATAACAGCATTGTTTCAAATCGAAAATAATTAGATCAAGATTGTGCAGATGGCTTTTTTTTTCTTCAGTGGCGGAGAGCAAAATTCAGGTGAAGAGAAGCAGTAGTTGGTTAATAGATTCATAACAATTACTCAGCTTGAGACAAGGTAGGAAGTGAGAAGAGACCACACGACACCATACGTCGTGAGGTTATTTTATGGAATATGGACACCCATGAGTGATGGTAAATTATCTTGTCTTTTAATATTATGTTTCCAATCATATTAGCTTGGAATTATTTAAATAATGGTCAAAAAATAATATGTGAAGATTTACCTCATCAGTGTTTTTCTTTTCTGCCAGCATGACTTTTCCAAAAGATCCTTTGCCAAGCACCTTGATGAAATGAAAGTCGTCGAGACTGAATTTGTTGGCTTTGCCAGAGTCACTTCGTTCAAGAGTGTATTCTCCTGTTCCTACGGCAACATCTCCACGATATTAATATTTTGATAAGCTATATTTAAATTGATGAAATTTTTATATTATCTAACACAGTAATTCTCAACGAGGTCTATGATACTCACCAATAATTTATTTGCGATATTAAGTGAGAAATATGCAGTTTCTAGCTGCATCGATTCTAATTGTGCATTAGATATTTCTTTCTTTATCCAGAAACTATATTCTTCTGCATTATCAGAAATATAATGAATGTTTCTATTTTCTTTTACCAATAGACCCTTATAGTAACATCTTTTTTCAACGATATTCGTTTTAAGTTACTAATGACGCTTGCCAAAAGAAAAAGAAGATATTGCAATATTAATGTATGATTCTTACAATATATCTTTAATGATGGTGAAATCTGTAAAGTCCTAAAATATTGACGAAGGGTTAATTAATTTTACCCTTTATTGTATTGCTGATGTGTTATGCACTGTTTTTCACAAGTTTAAGTTTGATACATTGAAGAAAATTTCATTGAGCAACACAACGGGCTCGATGCAAAATAGATGAAATGGCTTAAGACGGAAGAACAAAGCATTATTGTTAGCGTACATACACTTTGCAAATGACGACAAAATTTTTCAGGAATTATTGTTAGTTAGAATAATGAGAAGCGACGCGAAAGGAATCAATTTTTTATGTCATTGAGATATTTTTTAAAAATAAAGGAATATCTTTAATCCTTTGAACTCTTTAATTAATTTTGGATTCTTTGATTGAGGTGACTGAAGTGTTAATTAGTAGATTGATCAAAAAAAAAAAAAAACCTTTTAAAGCAATTTATTTCTTCCATACATAAAATAATAACAAAAAATAATTATAGTAAAGAATAAAGCTCTTAATATTAAATAATATTAAAAAATGTGTGATATTTCTGAAAAACAGTTTTGTTCTATTATTACATAGCACAGAGCAAAAATGTGATATTGATTTTGACATGTGAAAGACGCATATGGTAATAGATATGCTTAGCTACTAACATACTGTGTGATATTCTTTCAAAAATATTTAAAAATTTTCATTTCCTTGGAACAAATATATCCGGGATATTTTATCCACGGTATTAACCCTTTGCGCTCCAATGCTGCAGATATGGCGGCAAGCGAGTAAACGTCATTCTAATTCAGGAACTTTGACAACTGAACATATATTTACACAAGCGAGACAAGACAACAACACAACAACAGTATATACATGATAGGATATTCTTTTCTTCTGTGTCAGACTCATAAAGTTAGTTATTTACTGACACTTGACACAGTGTTTCGTTCAAGGACTGCACATGAACTTTACAGTTATGTTATTTCGTATAAGCTAACTTTGCTAAGAAAGATCGTTGTTCAATGCACACTGCAGTAACCTGGACTTTATGTTGGAGATTGTTAAGTAAAATACCATACCATGAACAACTTCAAATGATATTTTTTCATATATATTTTTAAGGTATGTTTTATTTTCTATTCATTTAATTGTAGAATGATGAAAATACTATTTTTTCTTAAAAAATGCTATGAGTGCAAAGGAATAAAGATTCTATGCTTGGTAAACCTAGTTATATCGGGCAGCATAATCAATATTATTTTATTGATTGAAAAATACATCTTGTGGGCATAAAAAGGTTGGGAATCTATGATCTAACAAAACGGATTTTTTTTGCACAAATGTGATATAAATGTAGAGGGAAATTCAAATTAAACCATGAATACAGGAATATTTTCATATTTCCTAATCGTAAACAAAGAAAAAAAAATATAGATAATTTAGCCCTACGGGATGGTGTTAATTCAACGGAAGATTACCTTTATCGTCTTTTCTGTCACCATCTTTAGGATCGTGTTCGACTGACGCACCCTCACCATCACCACCAGCCTGGTTTAAATACTGAAAAATTTAATTTATTATAAATTTAAAATTGCACTGGAAACTTGTGGACCTCTTCAGTGTATAGATGAGTTTTGATACTTTTTACCAGAACTGGTTTACAGCCAATTGCTTAACTCATGGGCATTTAAATACTTTTAAAAATGTGCATTTCTAATATAACAATGTGATTCAGGCCCACAACCTCCATGATCATGTACGCAACCATGATGGGGGACTAAACAAACTTGAGAGTTCTGCCCTGAAAACTGATAAATTGACAATCTGATTAATTTTTGCAAATGTGGCATCTTTATATGATAACCAAGTTGCAGACAGTCAAGACACGTTAATTATATGACGGTAAAATCAATTGTACAGATGAGGTACCTTAGAGCGGCGTGGCGTCTGTTTGTCAGGTGAGATGCCCATCGCGCTGAGGATCTCCGCCATTTGCTTGGTGTTGATGCCACAGTTGTTTGCAACGTTTTTCTGGCATCTCTTATGCACATTCATCGAACATACTGGAAGGAAAGAACCGAGGTATATAAATTAGTAAAAGCTTTATTTCCAAAATTACTACAAACCTGCACCTATAGTTAAGTAAAAATAAAAGGTGAATTAGCATTTTTGTTTCATATGAAGCAAGAAGGTACTTAATTTGTTTTAGGAGAATTAATGTTTGTCTACCACCTAAATCACTGAGTTACCGTAAACAAAAAAAAAACAACATGAGAATTCTGATATAGATATAGGATTAAAACCCCATCATCTGTGGAATATAAATACAATGATCATTGTTGCAATATAAGAAAGCTGAATTCACAGTCCATTAAATTATTGAACCAAAAATAATTGTGGCAACACCAATGTTGATTAGTTTTTTTTATGAAGTTAGTCGTGAAGTAATTGGATGTTCTTTTTCTAAGAGAGATACATACCTTCACACTGTAGGCCTTGCTTAATAAGTCCGTAGAGCAAACTTCCACAGTGGTCGCAGAAGGTGAAGCGCTTGTAGGAGTGAACCACAAAGCGGTGAGGGATGTTTACATTGAAGCGCTGACCTGTCGTTGACGTCTGAGATGTCTGAAGATAAATATGCATACATGAGACAAGTGAATACAGTCGATTACATGAGGCATTTTAACTTTTTATATTAATATAAAGAAATAGGTTGAACCAGAATATCGTTCTGTAAATATTTCTTGAGATTTCAATATCTTAAATTCTATGCCAAATCATGCCAGGGCTTGCCACAACATAAAAATTACTTGATATACAATGATATCCATCAGATAGGTATTCGATGAGATGGCATGTCACCAAAAAACTGTTTTCTGCAAGCAGATTCGAAATTACATAATGTAATAAGTAAATCAATTACCTCGTCTTTCATCCCCGGACATTTTGTGACGACAGACGCATGACATCTCTTGTGGACGACGCACGTGCATACTGCATTTCAAGATTGAAACATTAATCATTTCCGTTTATGATATATGTGTAACTGCATTAATAGAAATAAGAATATTTCGAATTTCTATTTAAATTAACCGATTTTACTGTATTTGTGTATGACATCTTACTTATTCCTACTGATTACAAATTATGCCCTTTATCTAAAGCTTACTGTGTCAATATATAGATATATACCGAAAAAATACTATATACTTTGAATGAAAACAATTTCAGATTTCCCATTTTATAACATGCTGTTAGCCAAAGTTTGATTATTAACCAGAAAAATTCAAAGTAAAAAAAAAAAAAAGAAAGCAAATCGGTCGCTTCCTATAAAACCATGCATTATAGTAAAAAAAATAGAATAATTATGAAAAATCATATAAACAAGTTCACAAATTTATTATTCCGAATCAAAAGTGAGATGTTTTTAAAAATTATCTAAAGAAACATTAGTAATATTTTCCCGTTTAGAAAGCACCTTAATTTTAGAAAAACTATTAATTTCACTACAGTTGATATTTTTAGACACGAGCATTTAAATGAAACTTTAATTCCTTCACATAAAACGAATAAAAAATTCATAACCATATTAGCAATTGTCAACATAATCAAAATATTTAGATAGATGTAGAAAATTGTTCACGGTTGGTGAAACGGTCACTTTAAGAATACCCTTATTAGTAAATTGCCGTCATTCCATGTAGTCAATGAAAAAATGATTTCTTATTTATCATTGGTTAGAGTCGACGAAAGTTGATTTTTTCCCGATTTGTTAATTGAATTTATTAATATAATAGTAATATTATGTTAATACACCATATCGAAGATGAATTTAATATTGTCGAGATGTAGAATGAAATAAAAGCTGAGAGTATAATATTGAATCAGCATTCAAATTGATCATGAGAAAACTATTATTTGAATAATAAGCACCATGTTTAATATGTGCAGTGAAGTTATGAACAATGTTTAATTTTTTTATATTACCGCTGATGATTTGTGATGACCGGGAAATAAATGATTATTCATAGAATATCTATGGTACAGCAAACTACTGTATTTTAATAAATTTGAAAGTATCAAGATTTTTCAAGAAAAGCACAGTCGTGATAGAAGTGTCTATGTAAAGTTTCTTATGATCAATTGAATAATTCACATTAGTTATGAAATATATTCTACATTGTTTATATAAAGAGGTTCGGTAGTCTACATACCTTGGCACTGATACCCTTGCTTGCCCAATCCCCTGAAACCAGAAAAAATGAAAGCCCCACGTCATTTCCTGATGCATCACCAGTCAATAAATACATGCGAGCGATTCCCGCTTACATATCTCTGTACGGAAACCATCGCCGATAAACCAAACAATAAAAAGTTGTTTGACTGACATTCAAGAAATAATCAAATAAATTTGAATTAATATATGGATCGTTATTGCTACATTGAAATTGATTTAAAATTTAAAAACAATCAAAAATTTGTTTACAAATGTAATTATACTGACTCAAATTTAGCTTTCATGCTAGCAAAACCATGTGCAAAAAGTGCTCATCATCCACAATTTTTTCATCACTTGTCATAGATATTTGAAGTAAAAAGAGAGTTATTATGATAACAGTGGTATTCAAGAAGATAAGTTACAGATTTTCATTCTTCATTTCCCTATAATTATAATTTGGTATTTGGAAATATAAAATACCAATGTTGCAACACTGGTATTTTCATTTGGTTTACGGGCAATAGTTACATATTATGGAAAACCACTAAACATGTCAATATGAGTGCAAAATTAGATACAAGAAACTAAAAATTAAAATGGAAAAGGTTAAAAACAAAAAAGCTGCAATGGATTAAAAACAATGCACAGAAAACAAAACACAAACACACACACACAAAAGGAAGAAAAAATAAATATATAATAATACGGTAATTATTGCAGTTGGTAATACAAATCATTGCAGAATTTATCTTCATGCATTAAGACACATAAAGTAATAAATCTAAAAAGCAAAAATAATAAATGACGACTAAATAATAATGCACTAAAATAAAAAAAGGTATTTAAAATTAACATAGATACGGTTGTGATAAATATTAAACATTAGAAATTTTTAACACAAGCATTGAACTTGAATTGATATCTAAAAAATCAGTGATTTAAATTTATAATCCTGCATATTTAAAAAAATAATGATTTGAAGATTTGACAAGTTGAATTTTTTTTTATGAATATGTTATCTTTGAATGTTTTTTAAATTGGATTACAAAATACTGTAAACTATTCTTGATTTTTTGAGGCTCGTCAATTCATAAAGTCGTATTATGATAAAGCTTCAAGTAAACAAGATTTTATAAGATCAAGACATTACAAAAAATTAACAGATAATATTCATAATTTAGGGGTAATAAAGATAAATCCACATTTTGTTCAATTATTAAATACAGGTAATTCCATTTACCAGGTTATTCAGATTAACTGTGATCAAAAAATAATGGTATTTTTTGTCAAAGGAGTTATCCAAATTTGAGGCTTTCTAAAGGTATCTGTAACACGTGACATGCACTGCATGAGTTTTGATTAAAATCTACTTATAAGTGGTTTGTTTTAATTAAATTTTTATATATGGATTATAATTGACGCAGAGCACATAGATCTTTAAATTGTGAAGAATTTACAAAACAGAATATTTTCAAAGAGGATTGGTTGTTAACTATCGAGTGACTCTTCAATAACCTATTAAATATACTATTTTTTACCCACAGACCCTAGTAAATAAAGAGTCAACTGGTATCAAAGTATTTTTTTCAGCATTAATAAAAATTTACATGCAATCTGGAAATGATGAAGCGGCAGTATGCCAAGATATAATTAAAACCCTATAAAAATGGACAGAAATAATATGCTGAGACTACGCACCATATAAACTCCCTGCAGTGTGAACAGAAGGTAGGTTGACGGAGAAAGGTGGCCATGAACTTGTGGCCGTTGACCTGGTGCACTCTCCGACGCATGGCACCCCGCCTTCGGTTGAAGCCGGCTCGTTCTTTGAACTCCCGGCCAGCTCCTCCACTGCCCTTTTCGCCATCTTTGCCGCCAGTTCCACCTTTGCCTTCACCACCACCCCCTCCCCCACAGCTACCTCCTGTAGATACAGAGCTCACGCTCGACGCCTGTGACGTCTCCGCTGGAATCATTAAAGTTGATACTATAAAATGATGTAATATACTCTCATCAATGTGTAATTAAAAAAACTTTTGCTATATATCGTAATAAGTAAATTTTTTTGACTGATATTTGAACCCGAGAAGCTAGCAACAACAGCAAGCCAGCTGACCATATTTTGTGTTAAAGGTAATTTGAAAAAATGTTAAACCAGTCGTTCATTGTTTAAAGAGATATTCCGAGAACAGTTTAGTAACACATGTATTAGAGTGGGCACGATCCTTATTTTGATAAATGCTGCTATGGCTGAGCCTTGATGAAAAAGCTTTCTCACTTACTGTAAGACACTAAAAAAAATGGTCGCCACACCTAAAAATTCATTTATTTACATATTTTCGTTTTCTTTGGAATCAAATAAGTACTATAAGACTGAAGATTTACGACTAAAAAACAAATTGGCTAAAACAATAATAGTTTATTACCTTGTGAGTTCCATTTGAGGTCTATGCGAACATGCAATCTCCCTTGTGGTTCCAAGTCCACCTGAAAAAACAAAACAGTTAAAATTTAGCCATAAGATAAAAGCATGTAATATATGCATAAACCATCTTTAAAAGATTAGTCTCGCACTCAAATAGGATATGCAATGAATAAAATATCAAATTGATTAAAATTATTAGAATTATAATTACTCTTATTTAATTTTTGACTATCGTGATATACAACTGCATCAGTCATGATTTAGACTTATGACTTATTCTTAGTAATATTGGGATTGATATTCTGGCAAGTGGCAATATGCAAAAAATTCTTTCCACATTACAATAGCTCAGTTTTTCTCAATCTTGGTCCATATTTACCCCTTGCAGGGCACAGAACATTTAAAGAGGCACAAATCCAAAATCAAAATTTGGGGAGGCACAGTCAGATTATTTGTCACCAGACTGAATACACATTACGCAAACAGAAAAATATTAAACTCAAAAGAGAGTCACAGGCCAAAAAAGGTTGAAAAATACTTCAATAGCTAGTTATAATGTACTGTATTCATTCATAACAGATGACCAGAATCTTCCGTTGAATATCGGAGTGGAGTGATGTGACTTTGAAAAGGACTTGTATAATAGGGAACAGACCATAAAACTTTTTTGGAAACACTGTCATCATCTTAATATTTAAAAGATTTTTTTTAAATGCAAATTAAAACATTTTTACCGACCATTTTTTTTTTGTTTCTACATAAAAAAAGATTTATATTTACTTATTTGTTAAATTCTCTGTATTTTAAAATTACCTCATTCTGTAATGCCATGTAGTTGTTTTTCAAAGCTTTGTTATACACATTTTCACGTTTCAAATAGTTCATAGTGATTGGCGATTGAAAATACATTTTGGTTTTTTTTCTTACGATGCTTTCGGTGGTAAAACAATATTGCAAATGCCGTATTACTTATTTCAAGCATCTATTGCCCTGAGACAACGTGTTATCATTTTATCTTATATTTGCTGATAATAAAAGCATTACCGATGATTGCCTTACTAAACCGCATTGTAGGCTTAGTCTTTAAAAAAATAGAAAATGATTTTTTCACCGGGCGAGTACGTGGAATCAATTCTAGATTTATTAAGATTTAGGAACATTTCTCAGAAAATTGGTCAGTTAAAATATTCAGAACTGGAACCATACAAAAAAAAAAAAAATCTAATATCCAACCTGCAGTTTGAAAATTATTAATTTTCTCGAAATTTGCAATCCGTATACAACTTGACTCATGGACTCATGTGAACTCTTGACAGAATATTGGTTGGTGACCGACGACTCATATGTAAGTCTTACGCCAAACGTTTATTTTCTATGGTAAATACCTGAGATACGATTTAGCTTAATTGTGAATGTTAACGAGAAATGGTAAAATATTATTTCACATTTTTTTTACATTTTTTTCACATTTTCTCACGAATTTTGCCGGCTACCGTGGAAAATTCAGCAAAAAAATTGAGGGCGTTAAGCTGTTAATATATGTACTATAAAAAGGATGTAAGCTGCAAATGCGAACTTTGTAACTAAATTTAGCTTTTAAGTTTGAAAAGATGAAGGCCTGTCAAATTTGCGACCAGGAAAAAGGACTTCTATCACATTAAATTTATTGGCTTTTTAAGTAATTTATTAAATTTATATACGATTGGGTGAATAAGACATTGGTTTAAGTCTTCGTGCACTTCAACATTATATCTATCTAATATTTTGACTTTGGTCTACAATCATTAAACAGATGTTTTTTGCACCTCCTGTGAATTTTTCTGTGAGGGTTACGTCCTTTTTTCTTTCCAAAGTCGATATGTAATCAATGTAAAATCGGATTATATCAATTACTCTTGGTTCGTAAATTATTTTATTTTGTATTGGTTCGTTGGACACTTGAGTTATCCTCCTGGTTATGAAGCCAATTATAATGGAAGTGCACCTCATAGAGGAAACAAATGGGGTGTTAATATACGCCATGTCTTATTTGAAATTTAATAGATTTATTCATGGGTCACTGAATATATATATATTTTTTTTTTTAAGCCATATTCGCTCCCACCATGGAGCATATGGATCTACACAGTGTGAAGATATCCACTCCGAAAGAGGAGTA
>JAGVSQ010012297.1:0-11720 GCA_022683975.1 Rhyacophila evoluta
TATTAATTTTTGTATTAGTGTGAGCACTTTAATGTGTGCGCAGATGTCATGTGAGAACTTGTCATGTGCGCAGTTGTCATGCGTGCAGTTGTCTGGTTACCGGGCACATTACGTAGTAGTCTTATTATAAAAATAAAGTAAGTATATATTCATTTCTAACCAAATAAGCCAGTCACACAAAAGAGATATGTTCATTTTGTTACATTGATAAGATTATTTGCCAAGTTTTTAAAAGTTTTAATTATATAAATTAGTTTTAATTATAAAAAAATCCTTATCGCCTATTTTCATAGTGTTAATTCATGGCACCTGAAGATGACAACAGGTATATTAATTTCTGTCATCCACCAGGTTACAAGTTCCACATTTTCCCTCCCTTATAAGACTGAAGTGACGCGAAGGGGGATGTGACTTGTTATAAGCGTTTCAGGGGGAGGACAGTGTGGAACAATTCCGCTGGAGCCTGAGCGATCTCAAATCTGACAGGGGGGTCGAAAATTTGCGCCCTGAGTGCCGACGATAAACGAAACTCGCTGCGATTTTCATTTCGAATTGCCAATTTGTGATAATGAAAAAAATAACGATTTTTTTCTTCTCTAATAAACTCCGCAATAATCAGGAAGCGAAATTGTTTTTTCCGATATCAAACCTCAAGACATATTTGGCTTTGTTTTTCTTGTATATACACACATCCAATATTTACGCCCATCACATATTGCGGCGGTAAATAAAATGTAGGCTTATTCGTATACTTGTTTTCTTTTTGATTTTTCCAATAAAAAAATCTAAGCCTTCAATTTTTATTTTTAAATGAATAATACATCAAACATGATACATCTTATTTATTTATTTATTTTATACAAGTTGTAACATTACAAAAGTTCAATGCATTAACAATACGATATATATATGATTATAATAGAAATATTAAAAACATATTAAAATAGAAAATAGAAAAACGAAAGAATTAAAAATTTATATTTATTCAGAAGAAAAAAGTTAAGCAGACCCGATTCTAATAATTTATACAATAGCATCAATCAAAACTCACTCTCACGCAGGCGGAAGATATCAATATCCGAGGCAATCTCGTTAAACATCGCCATTCATCTCCGCATTGGCATGTATACTGGCAGGATAGTCCTGCATTTATGAATGACAAACATCTGATGTTCTCAATTACTAAAGATTACTAAATTAACTCAGACCAATATTAGCCAGAGTAGCAGAGTTATCAATAAGACCGCGTATAAGTCAAAAAAAATGCGTCGCCAAATATTGTACATATTCCTCCTCAGTTTTAAGCTACAATAAGAAAACATACCCAAAATGAAATCAGTTGGATTAAATAGCCTCAAATGGTATCCACACACCTGCAGGTACAGAAGTTTCAGAAATTTCTTCTGAACCCACTCCACCATGAGGTTGTATTTCAACTGATTCAGGGCTCAAATAACCAATCCACTTTCTAACCTACTTCGAACTACTGAATCATGTAGAGTGTTGAGTATATTTTGAGAGTTAGAGTTATTTATACGGGTAAAGTCGATTTTTTTATTATAAATACTTTTTCAGTGAAAAATCATATTTTCGATTATTCACAAATCATACACACGATTATTTACAGACTATTGTTAATGAAATAGTAATTTGATACTCTAGTTTTCAATTATTTTTTCGTCATATGACGTTTTGTACATTTACAAACAACATAATAAAATACAAACTGCATACTGGTAAATGTGTTTTAATATAGCCGACAAAAAGAATGTTAAATGTGTCTTCCAACATTTTTAATTCTTTAGAGCGGTGTTTTTAAAATTCGTAATAATTCTTTGTGCGAACATTTTTAAAGATATTTAGGCTATTTTTCTAATTAATACGTATGAACTGTATACTTTTGGTTATTTAACTATACATGTACCTATCACACATACTTCACTTTTAACTATATCAATAATATAGTTAATAAATCACAAATCATACAGTAAAATAAAGAAGGCTATATAAGATACATAATTTAGTCGGTCTTTTACCCATCACGCTAACCGATCGGTCCAATATACGATCAACCTCAGTTAACATATTCTATTCTTCGTATCATAATTGCAGAATTTCAAAATTTTATCATGATATATTAAAAAAAAATACTATATAAGTTAATCGAAATCGTGTCAAATCTCAAGCTTAACCAAATTTGCTCCTAAAGTGGAGCATATCAATCTCAAAAGCATAAAGATGATCTCAAAATAGTATGTAAATCTCCGCAGTTTAAAAAAATAACCAATCACCGACAGATATATATTTACCAGAATTAATTGTCAACCGATCGCTTAATACACTGGGCATCCAGTCGTGTCTCTTTAGTTTTTAATACTACAGCTATAGAACTCGTATCTGCAACCTTCGGCTCCGAAAAGGTTTACGCTAATCTCTCAGCCACCGAGAAGATAAATTGATATTTCATATTAAAAATATCACATCTATTGTTTAATCTGTAAACCAATTAATTCCACACGTGTAAAATATTTAGGAGCAACAAAAAACTTTTCTAAATGTGTATGTTACTGCATGGAGTTGGTTAATGTGTGCCAGTGATTTTGCGTACATATTTCAAATTTGTCTTGAATTTTGTACGTTTTGTGTACAAGAGAACAGTTAAAACTGAATAAAATGAGTTAGCTAGTTAGATAAAGCTATCCACATGTACAATCAAATTTATTAAGTGTGTAAAAATAATAATCAAATTTAATTCAAAAAGCTTTTGTTCTGAAAGATATATGCACATAATAAATTGCCATCAAATTCTTAGTAGGAATAAAGAAAGAGAATATAAAATCAAGTACCTTTTAGAGTAGAAGGAGTCTAATATATGTATATCTTCAACTGTATAAATGCTTTAAGAGCACGTAAATTTTACGTAAAAATACTCAAACATATATTTATTTAAGCTCCGGTAGAGTAATTAACGTGAAATTATTAAGGCAACACAGGTGATTAAAAAGCATCAAATTCGAGTCATTGTTAATTGCCACGATTCTGCTTCTACATAAATATTTTATTTAATTACCCGAAGCACGATTCAGGCCCGGTATTATTTGGCACGAAACATTCATAAATGTCCAAAGCGTGGAAGGGCATTCTCAAAATGCCTTAACACAAAGTCGAGTATATTCATTAAATTAAATTTAGTCTTATATATATTGACCGTAGAAAAGAAAAACGACGTAACCCACACAGAAAAAAATACAGGAAGCACAACAAAATACATTTAATGATTTTGGGCCAAAGTCAAAATATTAAATGGACACAGCCTTGAAATGCATAAATACTAAAACCGTTCAATTTTTAGTATATTCTCTCCAAAAATGAATCATATGAATATACACACTGTGAAAACATTCATTCCACACGTGTAGTATACGGATATTTGAAATGTCATTTTTTGAAATTTTCAGGTTTTTAAAAATCCAGCATATATGGGAATTGGATCCGTATTCCCCAGATGCAATGTGTATTAATATTTAACCTCTGCGGTATTGGATTAATATTATTTTGATATCAATTTAATTAGGTATTTAAAGAAAACTAATAAAATTGATGCGGTGAAAGTCCTTTTTTCTAGTCGCAAATTTTACATGCCATTATTTTTAGAAAAGCAGAATTTAGATGCTATTTCGGTATTTGTAATTTACCACTTTTTTACAGAACGTGGATTAAATTGTAAACGTTTTGATTATCGAAAAAATCTACTTTAAAAACTCTGGGTTAAGTTTTTTATTTTTTACAGTCGATATAAAAGCGAGTTTAATTAACTTTAGATTAAAATTTTGTCACTACTTAAGATT
Source organism: Rhyacophila evoluta (assembly GCA_022683975.1). Classification (NCBI taxonomy): domain Eukaryota; kingdom Metazoa; phylum Arthropoda; class Insecta; order Trichoptera; family Rhyacophilidae; genus Rhyacophila; species Rhyacophila evoluta. Next base: position 3,849 of record JAGVSQ010012297.1, read on the forward strand.
TCTCGGAAATCGAATAAAAATGTTTATGCAAAACGATTTTCATTTAATTCTTACGTGGCATAGTTTTAATATGTTTTTATTTAAAATACACATTATATTATTAATTTAGACCAGAAATGGATTATATGGATCTTCGCTATGCAACATATCCTGAAAGATTTTTTCACGAGGACAAACTGCTTAACCCATAGAAACTCGTAATATCCGTTTCCAAAGCACGGATGCTAACCTCTCGGCTACCGAATAGACAATATGTTATAAATATTTTTAATGTCAATTTAATGTTTTTAGTACATATGAAATTACCAATTGTTTAATGACATTTTTAGAGTTTTTTTCAGCTAAACATATTCAACAACCTAGGGCTTTAATTTTTTTTTTTACGTTTGTATTTTTCATCACATACTCAATCACAATTCAAATATATGAATTGACATATTTTTCCAGATTATTACTGGCAGAGTTGTTGAATTTTGAATTACTCATTACCAGAGGTTGCAGAGTTAAGATTCGTAGTTACTTATAATTATGATTATGTAACATCACAAAATACAATATTTATCATTACTTACACATAAAAAATCCTAGCCATAGATATTCTTCGTAGTCGATTGTTATTAAAATGTGTCACAATATGAAGTAATATGATTTGATATAACATATACGCATTTGTCATTGTACCGCGTGGTTGATAATTAATATGGTTAGGAGTTTTAGTTGCCATACAGTATTATGCATTTTTGAATACATTACTATAATAAATACAAAACACTATTTGGCTTTTCATAAATCTATAACCATATTTATATATTATTTTCATGATGTGACCCATCTTTTTTACCACCTACACACTACACTTTTTCTAAAATATTATTACTTATTCTCCATTCAAGATGAAGAAACTATAAATATCAATGCTATAACAAAATAAAAAAAAACAAAAAGATGTGTCATATTTTTCAGATATTATTTCCTACAAAGAGCGAGCTTTTTTTAAGCTTTTAGCTGAAATAAAAAAGACAGTGTAACTTACAAGTCAAAAAAAGTCATAAGTTCTCAACGATTTACATATTTTTAGGCTTAATTGTCAAGATATGATATAAGATTTAATTAAATTTGAATTTGGGTCAAAAAACTACTAATTTTATATGATTTCCTGTTTGTCGTACATTAAGTTTCCTGAAAAAAGCGTAGGATTAGCATCTTATACTCATAAAATTCGCAGATATTCGTATATGCTAAAATAGTATGAAATGATATGACCTACTATGGATGTAGGTTAAAAATGATAAGGTTACTAAGTGTTTTGGGTACTGAGTTGCAACAGCTAACATTAAGATGTCTAAATAGATAATAATTATTAAATTTAATGGTAAATTCGATGTAAAGTAGATGTGATTGCTGGTATTTGAAAACTACAGTCGTCTTTTATGTAGCATTTCTATCCCAAACGATACCCTAAGGCCGGTCTGTTATCGCAAGTTGATAGTTAAACCGCCCTTGTTCTATAAAACTTTCGGGTAAATGTTTAACCGATCGACCTGCTCTGACTGTGAGTTCAATATTGTTGTTTGTCACGCTATCGAGCTGTCAATATTAGAGGCACAGCCACGGGTCGAAAGGGCGATGTTTCGTGGTGTTAGGACCGCAGTACACGATTTAAATTTTGTAGTCTGTTTGTGATCAACCAACGCCAAAATTATCATTTTCATACAGTAAATCTTGTAAGCATAAGACCACACAGAAGAAACTTGGCATAGGAATTAAGTAGATATTACTTGTGTATAATCTCACAGTATTGAATCTATTCGATGACATCGTTATCATAGACTAGTACCATATTGGTTATAATTTTATTAGTGGAGAAAGATTCAATTGATTTTAGAAAGAATCCTGTGTAAATGCGACTCTAAATTAGATTAAGAAACAAGTAACTCCTCATCTACCATATTTAACCGCTCTCATTTTTTTTTATTGCATTATTAAAAGCGCCGAAAAACCAAATTTTTAAAGATACGGTGATCTAAATGTCAATAATGATTTAATTGCTGCTGTATCCAATCAAGAATATTGAATCCAGTGATATCGAAAATGCTGAAAACTACAACTCAAAAAATAAGGCTTTTTGTGCAGGATTGTTTATTTATTTCTTATTGAAAATGGACAGTTTTGCGGCTACTTTCTTTGTGGCACACCATGAGACTTCTTACAGCATACTAATTGGCAGACACTGTCATAAACGAATCAATTTATAACTCTTTTACTGACAAAGAAACGCTCATGTGTACTTTAAATTATACGCGAGGTAAATGCCAAAACTGAATTTAGAAAGTTATAAAAACTTTTTATCTCCTTCATTTTTTATCTCATTCGAAAAATATAAAACAAGATCTCGAATTTCACATTTTTTCAATATTATGTGTAATATTTCAATAATGTATACATTTAGTATTCAACAAGGTATAAAATGACTAATATTTTCAATTATCGACACTTTTTTTGTCGATTATTAGTGTATGATCAATGAGTTTCATGAATTTTCCGTTGATAAAATTAAATATTTACCACAGTAATTATCTTTATTTTGGCATTAATTATAATTGATCATATGATAGATTGTGATCAAACCAAGAGTAAGTTATTTATTATAAGTATACCTAATTATATTAATGGACATATTACACAATTGTTTTCCTCCTTGATAGTCGAGAGATTAAAATAGTAGCTTCGGAGTCAAAGATTTCGATTTAAAAAAATCGAATCTAAGTCATGGATTATAAATAAATAAATAAAAATGAGGAACAACCAATTATAGTGACAAAATACCAAGAATTATCATGGAGATCACATCGACTGAGGAAAGGAAGAAAAGAGTAATTCACTAAAAAACAAATTACAGCAGGCACTAAAAACGTTTATTAAATGATTTTAGGTCAAAGTCAAAATATTAAGTAGATACAATCATGAACTGCATGAAGACTCAAAGTGGTGTTTTATTTACTGAACTTCATGTAATATCTACAATATTTTATCTAAGAAAAACCGATAAAATTGATGTGATGGATTTCTTGGTATAACCTTTACAGGCTGTCTCTTTTTTCAAATTTAGAAGCTAAATTTAAATACTAATTAAAAATTAGCAGCTGACATCTTTTTGGTTGACCATGTACTAAGCTGTAAAAATTGTTGTAATCGAAACAACCGAGGGTTGCATCCTGTTTTTTTCTACAGTCGATATATTACATATATGTACTAGACACTTCCTCACACCGTGTATATCTTAATATACTTAAATTTTGGATAGTTTTGAAGGATTTTTAAGAAACATGATTTAAAAACCATCTGATCCATATTTTATCATATTAAATATTGTAACAGTTACAGTATCAGATACACTGCAGTGCTCTGCAACCGCTGTGTCACGAGACAATGCTGGTTGTCCCGTGCCGTACTTCTCCACTATAAGAAAAGCATGACAAACGTTTTGTTTACTTCTGGTGTGCCGCAAATTTTTGGGGGAAATGTCAAGTGCGCGGTGAAAGATAAAAAGTTGCGGAGCACTGAGATAAAGTATATAACTCGAATTTATAAACGATATTTGAAAATTCAATTTGTGACTACGAGCTGACTTATGCAAAATACTATATATATTTTATGTAAGAACTTATATGGTCTTGAAATTTCATTCAGTATTACAACCCTTAAAGGCACGGAGAGTGGAAGGCCAACCTCCTCCGCGTAAGCCAGTGTCCGTCCCCTCCGCCCATAAGGCAGTGTCACATCGCCCTATAAAGCAAATCCACCTACGCAAGTTAATACGTCAGAGGCTTGAAATCTGTAGAGATAAAGTGATAGATCTGCTAGTCTCTGAAACGAACCTCACACTATACAATTTGTTTTCTCTTCTTTACTTTTTTATTTTTCTGTGAACACATTTGGGTCAGTTCAGCTACGACAATTTTAAGATAAGCCTTTGATGGAAATAAATGTACATATATTATAATAATATTAACCCTACATTCTATAAATCAGAACTTCGTATTGAGGATCACATTAAATAATTAAATGTTGATTTCGGTGAATAATATATGAAATTTGATAATGAATAATGTATAAGCTGACTTTGTTTTATATTTCAACTGTATTCATTTAAAGCGAAAATTAATAGGATAAATATCAAACAAAATATATTTTCAAATAACTTTCAGTATTGTAACGAATTAATGAAATTATCGACAGATTGAAACACTCATATTTGTAAAAGTAAAAGATTGGAGAAGTTTAGTTTTAGAGTTAGATGGTTTTATTAAAAACAGCATAGTGAGAATTGTCAAAACAATTTCATGTCTTCATATTATGAAGATGTTCCATATTCCTGGGAGTAGACATATCAGATATCACAATATAATAATAATAATAATGATCAATCATATATATTTTAATAACATGCTAAATATTTTCATACTTATACTACATTAAAATATAAGACGATATTTTACATTAATTAAAATTAATGACAAAAGATATGGACACTGTATAAACTCAAGTACATGAGTATTATAAATAAAGGATATTGATGAATATATAGTATTTTATAAAGCACTTTTATTGAATGAAATGTAAATAATATTTATATTATGATACAATCAAGAGCGTATTTAGTTACTTATCTACATATATAAATAATATAAAATATAAATAATTTAGAATCAATAAATAATTTGATTTAAAAAACATAAAAATGTTTTTATTACACTCACACATTTATATCATTTGTATTCCAAATATCGAGCATATGGATTTACACAGAATAAAGATCTCCACTTCATAAATAAAATAAACGAAGTTTAAGCCATCTTCGGATTTTTAAAAAAATCCTGCAGCTATGGAAATCAGACTCGAGATCTCTGTCTTCGAAGCGTATACACTGACCTCTTGGCAACCGGGAAAATGAATATGTTAAGAGTGTATTGACTGATGAGTAATTAGGTTATTTTTTATGATTTTCTGTTTTAAGTGCTATGATCGCAGAACTTGTTTTTATGAGTTAAATGTTTTCTAATATAGCTCGATATATATTGCAAGCTCTAGGCATAGTATTAAAATTCATTAGATATTGAATAAAATATTTTTTTATAAAAGTAGTTTGCACATTTTCTACTGTGCGTAAATATAAATTGTTATTTCTGACTTTACTGGTCATACAATAAGAACATGTTTTGCTTTCATAATATTTTCCAAAGGATTTCCTGCAGGCATAAATTTTGTCATGCGCTTCCATATTGACAGGGAGGCACGAAGAAGGGATTAAGGTTTGAACCGAAACCCTCCTATGCCAACCACAATATAATGTTATCGATTTATCCTAAATTGCAATGCAAGCTGTAGTGAGAAACACGGAAAAGAAAGTATTTCCACAAACGAAATCCATAAGTAAAAAAAACACCGACGTTAGACAGTATTTTAATTTAGATGAATCAATGGATGATTAATAAATAAACTATCTTTCACAGATTAAAAATAAACACCGATTAAAAATTGATGTTTATCAGTATTTTTTTTGTTCGGTCTTCAAGCTTTTTTTTGTTATAAAAACGACGTATTAGTGCACAATATGATTATACAAACTATCGTTGACTAAATTTTAATGATATTAATTCAAATTAATTTTTTTAATATAATAAAACATAAATCTATTACCACATTAACTGAAATTTGGTGTACTGTTGTATAACTATTGAAATCCATAATTTCACCACAAATAAACTGCTTAAAAATGATTTTATATTGAATTCTCACTTCATTTTATTAATACAATGTATTTTAAAGAGTAATCTATAAATAACAATGAATAATTTAAATTAAATTCACGCACCTTTTAAACAAAAACCTTTCACTCAATTTATTTTATATAACAATAAGAAAATCATTTTTTTTACATCTAAATTTAATAGTTGTATTGAATAGTAAATTATTTTTTGATTCAAAATGAATTATAAGTATGATTTACTTGAGTTGACTTACTTTCGGAGACGATATTATAATTAATATTTCCGTAACAATCGAATATTATATTTTTATATATTGTACTCAAAATTGTATCAATAGTACTTTCTTCTTTGTGTCCCTGCCTATAGCATCATACACAATGCGTGTATATTTAGTCAAGGGTAGGAAACATAAAGATATGACGTATGGTATTTTGCTTCTTGTGTTATTATACTTTGTGCACCCACTGCTTACCGCACGCTAGCTCCCGAGGCCTTTGATATTAAATGCAACCAGTAATACATTACGATTCCTTTGTGTTCTTTATTTGAAATGAGAATTCGGGAAGTAATCGAGGATAATGGCAACATTCTCGATACAGAAATAGTTTCATTTTAAGAAGTTATGATTTTGACAATTTATTAGGTATAATTTCAAAAAAATGTGTACGAACATAAAAAGAAAAATCACACATTCTTTAATAGTTGTGAATATAAGTATATATAGTTTTAATATTCATATATTTCACGTTGAAAAATATTTTAAAATAAGCAATGATACTTGAATTAACATTTATTTGATAAAATCTTATCAAATAAACCTTTTTACTAGAAATGGCCGTGATGGAATATGATATTTTTATGTGATTTAAGGTGAATAGTTTTGAAGCCAAATTCTATTTTTTCATATAAATTAGTCTGCGCATTTTATTATCAAATATATATAAAAATATCATTTTCAAAACGTTTTGTTAATAAATATAAAATAACTAATAATTATCCAAGAAGCTTAAAAAAATATAATACGACAGATTAAAATGAATCATTGATTTTTCACGCCTAAAATATATATATAAATTGATAATTGTACATATGATTTCTTTGAATAAAAAATAAAAGTCATCACTTTTGCAATTGTATATTTATGAGTAGTATATATACTCGAAGATATAAACGATAAAATATATGCTAACATTTATCAAATTTGTACTGTTAAATATGAGGTTTAAAAATGATGAAATAAAAATAAAAAAGCTAGATAAAAATGAAAAGAACATGACATTTGATGTAGTTATTACATCACAAATTTAAAAACATTTTGTGCAAAGCCGTTTGAAAAAATATTTTTATTAGGCGTATCATTACCATCAAATAAATTGAGTAAGCCTCTTTTCAAAAAACACCCACTCGCGGCGTAAAAATTCTGAATCATTTATGAAACAAAACAGAAACAATATTGAATAACAATGAGAAAATTTATCCCCGTTGAACCTATAAAGCATCTTGTTTTAATATTTTCTATTCTCATGGTAATACGTCTCGCGTCCTTTCTTTCTTTATAGTGTTCCCTTTTCTTCCAAAAACATCCCGTTTCATCTGACATTAATAAAGGATAAACTTGCGTTAGACGTTTTAGACATATTACAAAATTTCATGGGTGAATTTCTAAAATAAACGCTCCAATATGTAGAAAAAAAAATAACTAAGTAGTATGGAAGATTTCAGTCGTTAAAAGCACATTTGAAGATTAGCTATCAGCAATATAGGATTTTAGGTATAGTTATATTAGTTTATTACTGGAATGTTAGTCTTTGATACGTTATTGAGCATATTATTCTTGTTTGTTGTAAATTGTTCTTAACTTATACTTATACTTAACCCAAAAGTGTTTCTTGGTATATTTAATAGGCCAAGAAATATTCTCCATATAAAAATATGTTTAGATAATATAGGAATTATATTTGATGAATTCTCAAAACTTATCCAAAGCTAATGTTTAAATTAGTAAACATCTAATGTTGCAAATAAATATCTAATCTATTTTTATTATTTTTATATACCATGTTCGCTCCCAAAGTGGAGCATATGGATCTCCGCAATGCGA
>JAGVSQ010012298.1:0-11720 GCA_022683975.1 Rhyacophila evoluta
GTCGCTAACATTGATCTCACATATGGAAGTTTACCAGTTTTAAATAATTCAGAATCTAAAATATAATCAATTATAAATATGCCACAGTACAAATTAATCGGCCCCTTTGGTGTATGGGAGGTAAGTGCGATGCTTTGTGACAAAAGATGGGAGATTGAAATTTTATATAATATACTAAGAATTGATTGGCTGATAACCATTAATCAAGAAAATATTGTAAGGATTTTATATAAATATACTTTATAAATGATTTGTGAATATCACGGTTCAAGTTTGAGCTCATCTATTATTACTTCAATCTGCCAAAATTTGATCTCGTGTTGTAAAATTACGAAGAAAAATAAAAAAGGAAACTCATTACGAATTTATAGCATTGCTTATTGTTTTATTGATATTTTATTCACATTTCAATGAGTAAGTATTAAAATACGTCAAAGTATTGAAACTTGGAAAATAGTTTTTCTTTCAGGTAGCAAGTGAAAATGTTTTTTGACAAAATTTTCCACGAGAAAATAATTTGACGGTCTCAGACTTTAAAGTTGAGTTGGTTGTCGTATTGTCATCAAAATCAATAATTCATTTTCTTATTTGACAGGTCTGTAGCAAATCCACTTTAAAACCACCAAAATTATTTTAGGATATTGTCTTACAGATAAATTGACAGATAAAAATTAAAAGAATATTTCATAATACTATATTATTACATAAAAGGTTGGAAAAACGTTTTAACCACTAAGCAATACGAAATATAATACAATTACTTATGTATAGAACGGTTTTTAATTTAAGAAGGATATTTTAATATGTGTAAGATCTATTAATTACTTATAAAGTAAAGTCCGAAACGTAGTTGGTAGCGTGCGTGCCCAGTAATCCGAAGAATGCGAGTTCGATTTCCTATTTGTCGGATTTTCAATATACAAGAATGCAGGACTGGAAACCCGGATCGTTAACAATGATCTCACATATGGAAGTTTACCAGTTTTAAATAATTTAGAATTTAATATCTTGATAGACTATTTTTCTCAAGAAACAGTCGTCAAACCACAAATTTGTTTCAATATTTGACTGTTTACAATACTTTTCATCTCTCGTTGATCATATGTGTAGTACGTTAAAATTAAAAGAATTAATCTAAAAATTAGAACCAAAAATAACATGTGAAAGTTTCGTGTTGTGATTATTACTGTTTACTCTTCCTATTTTAAAGTTGAAAAATACAAAAAATTATATACTCTGTAGAAATTAAAAATGGTTTCGATTCTATTTAATTGCTTTTGACAATATTAAAAGTTATAACATATATTAGTATAGTTTTGAAACAATTTCCGTGATTTGATGCGATATTTTCTTTTAAGCCGTTTACTTTTTGTATGACACGTGTGCTCCGAAATTAGAATATATTGATCTTTATATAAGCCAGTTTTTGATTTGATGCGTCGTTTTTGAATTATTTGGTAAAAACTAAAAAACGCCCAATTTTTGGCTACCTTTATCTACCTAGCTAATTAAGCTCACCTCGGCGGAGGGAGAAAACTTAGGATAATCATACTGGGCCATACCTAAGCCGACTAAAAACATAAAACCTTTACCCTGAAATAATATTCGTTTCAACTCCCTAGCAACTGTCCTAATAATCAGGATAGATTTTTTACAGGAATCGGTAGTCAGATAATAATAAATCATTGAAACGATTTTTTTTAGTCCTGCATTTCAGATTACTCTTAATTCGGCAGACATGGAAATCAATCCGGCATCCCCCCAATGCAACCCACGGACACTAATTTCTACATTAATAGGTAGATATAAATTGATGTTTGCTTAATTTATTGAATTATATCAGTTATTTTGAATTTTGCTGATGATAATATATATATATATACATACTATATTATGCAACGATGAAGAGATGCATTTTAAAGCTCACGTCTTTTTGACCGTTTTCTCAGTAAATCCTTACGTAGACAGTGTTTGATAAATTACATTATTACAGCGGCTACGGCACGCTAGGGGAAGGAAAATTGTCGCACAACGGACGTTGATCTATCGAAGGTTTCACTCGTTTAAATCGCTTGACACTTTTCACGGAACATTTTCCTTGAAATCAACGCAGAAAAAGTTTGTGCGCTGTTTTTATCGGACATTGTTTAAAATTAGATTTTAAAAACTATTTTATATACTGGTAGGGAGCTTTTTTTAACATTAAAAGCCATTCAGTGCTAGTGAAATTGACAGGAAATCGAAGTTCTACTGATGATTTTAGAGAACTTTTTTTCTGACTGGTGATATTCTGACATCTTGGACTCAAATGCCATCATAATTTAAAACTTGTGAAACCACTAGCTGATGTGTGTCTAAAAGCCTAATCCATGTGGCGGCCATAAGTTCTACGCAGTCAGTGGATATAGCATAGAAAAATCCTGTAAAAAATCGCAATATGTTTTTAATATTAAATAATACATGACAATATAAGGCATCAGTAAGTAATGAAGCGTATTAATAGCTTTTTTATGTGGAAAATTACGCAGCAATATTGTAACTATTAGGGGCACGTGGTGCAGATGCCTCCGGAGAGTTTTAATCTTGTTCGTTGAATCAACGATTGTCGAGTACTAAAAGAGAATATTAACCAGTTGTATGCCGTAAGCGTCTATGTATGCTCTATAATCCTATGCATGGCAGGCCGGCTATAGAAAATACGCGTCTAAAGACGCTGTACTTTAACAATCAATATTTAGCCTAATTTCACAGTTTTAAATAATCCAATACTTTAAACGTATAGTAGCATGTCTTAAGACCACGGTTAAATATTTAGACACTTCATATTGTCAAGAATTATTGATACAGATTGATTTAAAAAAAAGCTTCATGGGGCAAACAAAAAAATCAAAAAAAATGCTGGCCCTCTGGGTACCGCCATATGAATACCTTCCGGCTTTTAAAAGGTTAAAAAGTCGACCACTGACGAAAACTTAAAATGCCTAAAGAAAAAAGACATACACCCAAACATATGGATCTACAATACATAACGCATACATTGGTGTAGATTAATACGTGCCCTGAATATTCAATGATTTATTTTTATAATTATGTCGAGTAGAAATTAGTTTTTAAGGGGTTAATGTTTTATTTTAAATAAAAATATTTTCATACCAAAGCATGAATACTTTGGTCGGGCATAAGTGTCTTGGAGAGTTTTTTTTATATTTAGATTGAATTAAAAAAAATACTTTATAAAAAGTTTGTCCTCTATTGAAATATATATTTGACTCGGGGGTCACTTGCCATCTGTTATTTCACAAAGAAATATATTTTCTAAAAGTAAACTTTACAATACTTTAAAGTTTATTTCTTTATTTTCTATTGTTTTTGAATATCAACAGCCAAAATTTATTTAAAAACTTTATTCAATATGCCTCCAAATAAATTGTACGTGGTTTCTTATCGAATACACAAATCCCTGAGTGTGTACACACAAAATAAACTTTTTTATTAGTCCACTTGGCAGACTGCGGTCAAAAATCGTTCGCTCAGAAATTCAAAGGACGAGCCCTTCATTGACCTAAAGGCAAACCGATCAGCAAATAAGGCTTTCAGGGTCTGGTGGGGGTAGTTAAACACAGCGAAAACGCGCTCACGATTTTCATTAGAAGCCTTAAACTAACACAATCTAATAAAACAATGGCTAGGAGCCCCGCGCGAATTGTAGTAATAAATAACTCTGGGGCACAATACTGCCACCCCTGCCGCGTGGTGTTGTCAGACCCCATAGAACAAGGGTGGGTCTTACATGCCAAGATAGTTGTTTAAGAAACTATCTACAGGATGTTTAATATCATAAACTGACATATAAAATATAAAGAATATAATTGTAAATAATTTGACAATCTTACTTACAACCACAATTTTTTTTCTTTTGTCATTTACATTTACTATTCTATGTTTCTATTTACATATAATAAAATATGGTAACTATAAGCTTCATATATACTTTGTTAGAAAGTCTGCTATTAAATGGAACATATGGCTGTTCACACTTCGAAGATATGTATTGTAAAATAAAATTGACATTTTTTTCACGAGAATTAATTTCAGCCAATTGCTCAACCCAATTATCAACCAGTCTTATATTTATGTTCTTTTTTCTTCTGACACATTTGATTTTGGAAGCGCGCATGTTAATTTCTTGGCATTAGTTAGACGAAATATATTATATATATATATATATATATACCATGTTTGCTTCCAAAGCGGAGCATATAGATCTACACAGCGTGAAGATATCCACTACGAGTTGCATATATGAATCTCCGCAATGTCAAGACGTCTTGACAGATTATTTTTCAAAAGAACTGTTTGTCAGGCAATTACTCAACCCAATAAGCATCTAGTCTTGAATTATTTTGATTTTTTAAATTCAACAGATGCGGAATCGAACCCGCATTCTCTGGATCACTAGGCGCGCACGCTACTAACTACACTACCTGGGGAGACAATATATATAATATTTTATAACAAAACTCGCCTTACTAACTTGCTCTGCCTAAGATATATTTAAACTCATAACATTTTAGCCATATTTTATCAACTTAGATACATGAATCTAAGACATCAAAGACGAAATCTAGTTACGAAATACAAATCATGGTTATTTGTTGCTGTGTGATTCACAAACTTAGATCTTTATCAATTCGAATATATAAATGAGCAGAATAAATCAAATTATATAATTTACGTTTAGATCTGAGCCTGTATGTTTACGTTTTAGAAACACCTTTTATATATTGGGAGCTTTTTTTCAGGACAGATTTCAGCACTGAGATGTGTGCGATCGAACCCCTGTCACGAGAGACAGTGTCGCACGTTTGTTCGAATATTAAGATAAATTTACTGTGCATACGTACCTTTATTTATTCAGGGAACATCGTTATACCATATTGGAAATAAGATAAAATTTATATTGTTAATTAAACGGGAGAAGATTAGATTGCTTTTCGCAAGTGATGAATAATATAACAAGATAACATGCCCAGTCATCGATTTTAAACTGATTTGCAATTAAGATAGTTTGCAATTAAAATATACCACAAATTAAATCTATTGCAATCTTGATTATCTTCAAGTAATTTATTATTATTCTTCAAAACTTATTGAAATTGTACATTTAAATCATTTTTTTTTCTATTACTTGTTTAATACTATGAGTCTGTGTTTGTTGTGTTTTTGTATACGTCATAACTGCTTTAAAAGTGGAACATTTTGGATCTTCTTTGTGCAAAAATGTCTATCCCAAAATATAATATATGTGCCTCTCGTAATGTGAGATCATGTCCTGATATTCTTTTGGCTACAGAAATATGCCATCAACCAATAACATTGTGTATCCAGTCTTGAGTCTTTGGATTTTTTCAAATTCGGCAGGACAATCTTTGATACCAAGAAGCCACGCACGTTACTCACGTACTCTTGACCACTGTGAAGATAGAATTTATTGAAATTTCACATACAAGTCATTTTTAAATCTGACTTGGTGGCCAGTACTTAATTCTCACGTAATACTGAAGGCTGCGATTTCAAAGCTTCTGGCTCTCTATGAGACTTATTTGAATTTAAAGCAACAGGTTTTTGTTGGCGATTAGTTGACAAGTAATTCTTTTAAAATATAATTTATCGAGATACGTCTAGTTTGTACCATCCATTATTATAAAATATGGGATAAAAATAGCAGAAACTAGCACCCATAATAAATTATAAATATAATATATTAACGAATGAAATATAGATACAAAATTGTAGACATTTTCTTCTCCCAGGATTCTCTCAGTAGTTAGGTAAAAAACAACCGCGATCGTGTTACCTTTTTGCATTGTTATGCTGATCCGCCGTTTCATGTATTCACACGAACGACCCTCATTTATTTTACTTGATTTTCCACATTTCATGTTTGTTTATTATTAATATTTTTTTTACATTCAGTCCAACAATTTACTCGCAATCGTATATTTTAGAAGAACAAACATTTGGTGAAGTAATTATATTTTATGAAATTAATAATCTGTATTTTAATTATTTGTTTTGACATTTGTGTAAAATTTTAAATTTTAAAATTTGTTTTTAATTATAGAATATTTTTAAAATAAATGATAATTAATATAACTTTATTAAAAATATAATCAACTAATAAAAAAAAACATTTTTACTACATTAACTGAACACAGTAATTTATTGATAAGTTTATAAGTTCTCCATGAAATAATTTAAACTTAAGACTCAATTCTCTATTATCTTTTAGTTGATTAAAAATATTATACGAAAGTTTCTTCTTATTAAAATATCTTTTTTTCAAATAATAAACATTAACTAAATTAAATTTATATTTGAATTATAAATATATAACTTTTAAAGTTTATAATTTAATATGGAATTACGTGACGAATTTTTAATATTTTATATAAGTTTTAATATAATATTAATTTAAATAACTGACACCATGTCAGTGTTTGATGGGAATCGATTTTATGCCCAAAACTACTTGAAATTTGTTTGTGGAACTTTGCAAATTTCAAATTGCTTTGTTGAAATAAATCTCTTTGAACTAGTTGTTGTCACGTATTTTCAATGTGTTTTCATAATATATGTCAACATTGAAGATAAACATTTTACTGTGTTTGTATATATATTGACGGATATATTTAAGTGGTAAGTTTTCGTATATGTACTGAATACATCAGTTATTGTTTTGTAAATAACCAATAAATACTTCTTCTTCTATCATATTCGCACCCTATATGGAAAATATAGCTGCCACGTGGTGCCTTCGGGAATCTCTGTCACCTGCCAGCCATATTACATCCATTCAGGTCATGCCAGTAATCTTCAGTTCCACCGAAAACGTCCTATGGATGGTGCGCGCTGATCTTTCAAGACGCTAGAACCTCATCAAGAGACATACAGAGCTTAGATTTTACGGAGGCATCTGTAGTACGTCTTTCAGTTAGTTCCTGAATCGGTGCATGATTTTTAACATGAAAGTAGGGTTGCCCGTCCGCTTTTTTATGTACATGTTCTTAATGAAGTCATTCCATCCCATCCACAGTATTTGACGCAGGCATCTGTTCTCTTCTGAGTATTCATCAGGTGTCATAATTTGCTACCATATAGCAATATCGGCAGTATGCATACACCAAAAAAATTACACCTCGTATGGACCAAGAACCACCACATTACCCAGACAGCTTATATAGAGTTAAATATAAATAAATAAATATTTACTCTTATTATAATAAATCATCGTTTTACACTATAAAAACATCATATCGTATTTTTTTCGGTAGTGTAAAGTGTGCAACTTGCGTCCTAGGAATGCGGATTCTATTCCCACGACAATAGAGGACTGGATGTCGATTAGATTGAGCAATTGTCTGACAATCAATTTTCGTGAAAAAATAATCTCTCAACACATGTCTTCACATCGCGTAACACATTGTATCTTCACACTACGTAGATTTATATGCTCCACTTTCACTTAGGATATGGTATAAAAAAATATTGAATTATTAGTCATATAAAAGCCAACTTCATACATTAGGTAGTGATGGGGATTCATAAACGTAAAATGTTTATATGAAGATCACTTATTTAAATTTATTTGCATCACAGAGTATCAACGGTTTTGTATCATAAATGAATTTTTATACCTTCTTAACCTTCTCAGGATTTGAATATGCGAACTGCAATACCAAAGCGTAAACGCTTTCCAATCGAGTATTAAGGTTTCAGAACAGTAAAATAAATTAATTACTTAGTGAGATATAAATATATATGAAATATTTAATATATGTGAGACGATAGATAGCTAGATTTAATATGGACAATGCAATTCTTATTCTTTAATATAATTTATTATTTTTTCAATTGAGAAAGAATTTTCAAGTTTTATTTATTATTATATAAAAGTACTATTTCAGGAGATTTTTTCGTATTACAGTCTGATTTAAAAGTCTTTTAAAATATCAAATAACTAAAGTTAATTAAAAACATGTCAAAACAAACGTTGTCGTACATGCGATTTTTATTTTGCCGGGGGAAAAATTTCTGTTTTCCCATTTTACGTATGCTGAAAATTTTTCTTAAATTGCGCGAACTTTGACGTTTAATATTTTGTTCGAGAAACATAAAATGACGTTTTCAAAAGTTTTTAAAATTAAATTAATAATTTTTTCTTTAATTAATATCTTCATAATATCATCTCAAAAATACAGAATATTGTCGCCAATATTTCAGAAACACGTATCTTGATTTTTTGGTTTAAGTCACTCTTCAAAGTATTGTTTTGTTTTTTGAAAAATTTAGTGAAAAAATGTATAAATAATACAAAAATTGCAAAAAAATCAGCTATACCTTACAGTGACTTAAACCAAAAAATCAAGATACGTATTCATGCAATATTGGCGACCATATAAGAAATTGTACGAAACTAAGGGGAAAAAGTTTTATCCGGTAGATTATTATTTCAATTGAAACGAAAAATATAACCAATGTGTATGAATATTGTATAATGACTACAATAGTAAAGTAAAACTTCGATATAACGGACGGATGTTTTCGTATACCATGTTTGCTCTGAAAGTAGAGTATATGGATTTTCGTAATGTGAAGACGTGTCTTTACAGACGATTGACAACTTCAAAAATCCAGTACTGGATTCTCATTAGGTCAAGCAATTGTCTGACAAACAGCTCTCTTATCATTACACATTATCATAAACAGCTATCTTCATATTGAGGAGATTCGTTTACTCAAATTCGGGATTGGATATTTTACCTATTCATATATTATCTTAGAGCTTTTTATTTAAACTGTTTATTGCACTGTAATACATCAATTCAACGTACGTATATTATTTAGAGGATTTTTTTATATACTGCACTTACGTTTGAGAAATATTTTATACGCAATCCAGGTATTTTCCAAAAGTGTTTTCCAATATTTATATTCCTCGTTGAATGTTTATTACTTTTTGTGTGTTCATTGACTGATGTAAACATTTATTTTAAACCGCGAATGTTACTTTCTTACGCGTAAGGAAAACTTCTTTGCCTACTTATTATTTAAATTGAATTTTGTTTGAGTTTCGATCTCATAGTCGCGGTTTATGGATGGTTTGATCAGTGGCGTACTTGATCCAGAGAATATTTGATTGATGTATATTTTATATTTAAAAAAATATTTTTTACGTACGTGACGAGTGATAAGTTTTTTTGCTTGGAAGATTTATATAACAAAATAGAACAGAATAAAAAGGAGAATACACTAATTTTTATCGGATTATATGGAGTTTAGTAATATGTTGTTGTGTTTAGCCACTTATAATGCTCCCTCTCTTCCCCTCTAAAACATAGTGACATCACTCAAATGAATGATCGACGCTTTCCAACACACGTAACAACATCATCCAATACACGCATGTTAGTAGTAGGTTTAGTACAATACACAAATTATCTCTAGACATTTATCAACCTTTATTATTTCGTAATGACATAGTGACATATGTCTCCCCGGTAGCGTAGTTAGTAGCATACTCGTCTAGCAATTCGGAGAATGCGAGCTCAATTCTCTATCTGTCGATTTTAAAAACCGTTGGGCTTAGTAGTTGTCTGATAAACAACTCTCGTAAAAAACAGACTCCCAAGAAGTTTTCACATTGCAAAGATCCATATACTCCACTTTAGTAGTGGATATCTTGACACTGTGTGGATCCATATTCTTAAATTTAAAAAAAAACACTCTGTATAAAATAGTATAATTGAAATCATAAAAAAATCATATGTAAGGAATACATAAAGTATGAAGACTATAGAATCATTATACTTGGAAAAATTAGTTAAATAAATAATAGTTATGGTTACTCACCATCTACAACAGATGTTGAAAATATTTAAAACTTAATACTCAATTTATTAATGTATATACAAATTTTTAAATTTCTTTAATTGTATTTATGATTTGATTTGTTATATGGAGTTATATTCAAGGTTGAATACAAATTGTAACACACAGCTTTATTAAATATAATATATATTACAAATCTACTAAGTGTAGCCTTTTTGTAACTACATTATTTAGATTATAGAGGTTTTGATGAGAAATATATAAAGTATGAAAGTCTCGCAATCAGTATATTTGGAGATGTAAAATAAAACGAATGTACAGGCCACTCACTTTATTCGTGCTTATGAAGCATGACCTCAATAGTAAAATATATAAAAAAAAATGTTTTATAAATATAAACAATTTCGGAAATTTATATTGAAAATATAATTTTCTTTTGAAGTCGTTTTCCAGCAATAAATAAAAGCTTCTGGAAAGTTGCAGAGGTCTTTTCAGTAGAAAAATACGACACTGTACACGTTTGCTTGAAAGTTTCAACACACAAAATGTCAATAACTCGTAATCTAAAAATATACTCCAACTGTTCATAAAAATGTCCCTTACCCCTACGATAAAAGAACCACATATAGTATTGCGAGGCAAATATTTCTTGAAAATTAAATTTTCTTTACCCAATTGTTTACTTTTCAAATATTGTATTGTTACAGGAAGAAATACATTGTATTGTTTTTCACTAAGTAGTTTGAAAAGCTTTTTTTCTTTTATTTTATTTATTTTCTAAGTCAAAACCTAACAGAACTTGTTACGAAAGATCTATACTAGAATATTATACGCTAATTAAAAGATGGAGAATTTGTTAAAGTACGAATAAGCCATATTGCTAACTTCTCAGTGGGGTATCTGGTCTATCTTTGCAATTTAAAGTAAAGCTCATAATAAATGGTACAACATATAGTGATCGAACGCTATTTAATTGACTCTAGTTCTTCTAGCTCTCACAGCTATAAAACTTTTTTAAAAAATAGAAAAATAGCGAATATAATATAATAAATACAAATCATAATCGGGATTTTATAAAGAGTGTGTATTAATGCGTTGAAAAAATGAGAAATTATTGAAATATGAAACCAAATAAATGAAAATAATATTAAATATGATTGTTTCTTAAAAAATTTTATGGTCAGATTTTTTATAAGGTTATTCATATAGACTCGTAAACATTAGTATATTTTATATTATTCTATCAGTGATTGGAAGGGAAGTGCGAGCACTTTCGTGGTTCTAATTTTACATGTACTTAGTAATAATTGAATAAAAACATTTTCGGAACTGGATATCTAATGAGCCAACCAATAGACTAATAAATTACTATGTTTTAAATAAAAATCTATCGAAATATTTATGTAAATCCATAAAATATATATTTTTGTAAAAACCAACATTTTCATTTCATGTAATTATATCGTCGTATAACTGGCAAAATACGCTAAAGTGAAAAAGTGAGTTTGAAATAATGGAGTTTTAATGTTAGATTCTCCCTGTTAAATGGATTGTACGACAATTTCTTAATGTATAATGCATTATATATAAAGAAAACTGTCATAAAATGTATTTAACAGAGAGACTCAAACAAACGCTCTGGCTAATATTGGTCTGTATGCCACTAATAACTACCTAAGAAATCGGGAACATCAACTGTTTTCCATTCCTAAATGCAGGACTATCCTGCCAGTAGTCATGCCAATGCAGAGGGCAATGGTGATGTTTAACGAGGTTGCCTCGGGTATTGATATCTTCCACCTAGGTGAGAGCGAGCTTAGATGGATGCT
>JAGVSQ010012299.1:0-11719 GCA_022683975.1 Rhyacophila evoluta
AATTCAGAATTTAAAATCAATTTCCATCAAGCACCATCAGTAGAAAATATTAATTATAAAACAATATATAATTAAAGATAAGTTTCGGTTAAATGTTCAAGAAAATTCACCGAAAGCTCAACGCGCTTTTCTCGAGAATGGCGATATTTTAATCAAAAATCGAATCTTGGTATTAACTTGGTTATCACCTGTATTATTTCCATGCTTCCTGCTTAAACTTTTGACAGATAAAATTAGTATACGTCAAAAAACTTACAACTTATAATTCATCACAGAATAGCTCGCTGCCTGACCTTCGTGTTCAGGGATGGGCGTAAAGTTTAGTATTATATAATAGCATATACTCTAAGGCTGCGTTTGAAGATAACACTCGTAAACATCGCCCTCCTTCCCTCTGAGGATTCGTGTGTATTCGCAACATAACTAATCCTTTGTGTTGCTCAGGGTGTAGGAATATTCATCCAGGTACTTAATTCTTGCGGAGAAAATTATTATAAACAGTGAAGTTTGATTAAAGTCAAAAACACAAAGAAAATTAGTTGTTTTGTTGCTTATTTGTGCTATATTATCCGAAATTTATTACCAACAAATTTTGTGAGGATTTACGGTTTAACTACACACCATAATATGTCTACATTATTATTCGCCATCTTCATGATGAAAACATCATATCGACTATGGAAAGGAAAAATAGCGTAACCTAAATATTTTTAAAAATGGTTTTGTTCGATAATCACGATTTAAACAACTTATTGCGCGTTCTGTCAAAAGGATATACACTGAAAATGCTAAATTAGTATCAAATTTGAGCTTTTAAGTTTGAAAAAAGAATACATTGGAAAAGCCCTTCCACATAATTAATTTTACTGTTTACTTAAATCACTTATTAAGTTAATATTAAATTGAGTAAATAAAACATCAGTTTTAGTATTCGTCCAATTCAAGGTTGTTTTTATGTAATGTTTTGACTTTGGGCTAAAATCATCAATTAAACATTTTTTGTACCTCCTGGGTAAAAGAACAAGAACGTAACCCTCTTAGAGCTTTTATTCGATAATCCAAATAAAGAAAACTTAATACGCATTTTACTAAAAGGATGTACGCCGGAAATGTCAAATTAGTATCTAAATTTAGCTTTTAAGTTTGAAAAAAAATGACCGAAGATAATTGCAACCATAAAAAATTGCTTTCACCTCATCAACTTTATTAGTTTTTCTCAAATAAGTATTTAAATTAATTTTTAATAAAGAAACAAATTTAGTCTTCAAGCACTTCAAGGTTGTGCTTATTTAATGTACTGACTTTGGCCTAAAATCATTAAATAGACATTTTTGTGTCTCCTGTAAAATTTGCTCTCTATAATTTACGTCCTTTTTGCGTCAAATTCGCCAAAGACAGATTTTTTTTTTATTATATTTGCTTCGAAAGTGGATCATATATACCTAGACAGTATGAAGATATCCACTCAGAAAGTGGAGTATATGGACTTTTGCAATGGATGTCTATACAAATTATTTTTTATCAGACAAAAAATTACTCAACACAATCGGCAACCATATTTTTGGATTTTTTTAAAATCCGACAGACGTGGGAATTGAGCTTGCTTTCCCTAGAATCATAGTACGTACGCCAACCTCAAACTTTAGGAATAAATATTATTTTAAAATACATGATAGCAATGAAGATTTTACACAATCTGAAATATCGATTAATTTAAAAAATACTACATTGAATATAGATATAATTTTTATTGCAAAATTACTGATAATTTCACATGGCACCATTAATATTAGTTATATAATAATACTATACTTGAATATCCCCTATAAATTGTCCATAGTGTTCACACACTTAGTAAGCATATTTTACATATTATGTATTTAAGGTCCTTATGGAGATTTTGAAAGTCCTTCACGCCGATCATTCTGATATAATCATATTGATAGCAGAATCCTCACATATTTTGAAGCAGATCCTTGACCTTGTCTGGTCTATAAAAATATATATTCCAATAAATAAAACAATTTAGAATCCCCGATAAATATAATTTTATATTTATTATTTAGTAAGTAATTCTCATGATATTATTTATTTTTTATTCTAGTTTTTTATCTTGTAAAATTTAACAAATGATCCATTTTATGTATCGTGTCTAAGCAATATTATCATGCCTAAGCAATTTGGACATCTTTCTATTTTATTTGTTACTTTTATGTTATATATATGGATAAAAATATAAATTAACTAACTCAAACTTTTGTTATAAATAGTCGCTGGACAATACACGGCAGTAAGAAAAGTTTAATATAATATTAAATATCGATTAATTTAAATTATACTCTGAGAGAAATAAATCTAAGATGGCAAGTGAATTCCACAAAATTTACAAAATATATGTGAGTAGTAACGATAAATAATCAACCATAATTGCATGGAAACCGGTTTGATTTGTTCTGAAATGGAATAAGAATACCAAATAAAAAGATTTAACGTCAAATGTGCTATTAGTGAAATTGAAATTTTTAAAGCGTTTCAGCCATATATATATAAATAACAGGATTTTTATTCTTCTTCGCCCATTTCTTCTTTTTATGTATGGCATGAAAAAAAATGTAGAACTTTAAATTATCATAAAGCATGCTTTTTATAACACTTTCGCTCCCAAAGTAAAGCATATAGATCTACACAGTGCTTCGAAAGTGGACATATGAAGATCCACAATATGAAGATGTCTTGAAAAATTAATTTCTTTTCACGAGAATTGTTCGTCAGACAATTAATCGACACAATGGATTTTTAAAATTTAATTAAAATTTGGACACGATTTTTAAAAATCCGATAGATATGGAAATCGACCCCGCATCACTAGCCACGCACACTAATCTCTACGCTACCGGGGAGATAAAAGTCATACTGGCATCATTAAAACTCCCTGAATTGACTATATTGCTAGTATTAATCAGCTTGGTCTTATCGAATCTCTTACATGCTTATGTGGCAAAATGCAGGATGCCGATCACATCCTATGGGAGTGTCACCATACGTCGGTTGAAAGGGAAGAGCTTCTCAAGTCTGTTCGACCATTTGTTGGACCAGTCGACAATTGGTTTCTCGATTTGGTTTCTATGAATTTTCTAGCTTTTTGCAAAAAAAATTGCAAAATCTTACGGCGAACGAGAAGGTCTCTTGTCGACATGGCTAGATATTAACAGGGTATAATTAGTTAGAATAGGAATCACGCACACTCTAGTGCACGCCGACCAAGGTCTTGGGAAGCTGCTCCTGGAACACTTCTGGCACTTATGAAGAACGTCTCACTTTTGTTACGCCACGGTATACGCCCGCATAACAGATGTTAAGACGTGGGGGGTGGTGAAGGGGAAAGCAAGTATTAATCATTATACCAGAATAATAAATCTCACCGATCGGAAGAAAAGGCAACTAGGACTCCTAGGCTTTCCGAAGGCATCCGCAATATGTGTCGTAAACAGTTCTAAGGCAGTTGCGTAACTTTCCATATAAAACAAAATCTGTCTCGCTTATTTCATTATCTCCGTAAAACATTTTTTAAATCGAACATTCTAAATACAATCAAAAATTAATTTAAATTTTTTTTTTAATATCGAAATTACTTCAAATTAGGTTAAGTCCACATTAATTTTAAACAGATATGACCCAAATTTTGATATTAGCATTAAGTACAGTGCTTAAAAGACTGCGCTTTTTATACTTAAGTGCTCTTTTGTTTTGCAAAATGCACAGTTTCTATTCTTGTATAGCAATAAAGAGAACCAACCAACCAGCGCGGCGTGTTTCGTTTCAATATACACAACACTACCGACTAACCAATACGGCAAAGAGGACTCGCCTGCATCATTAAGAATTTTAATTACTCTGCGAGGTTATCATCTCTTTTTTAAACTCTTTCTTTTTATTTCTCTTTTTTTACAATATTACAATATTATAAAGTACGATTAACACTTGCTTGACGGTGCTAAAAAAAACCGCTAGCTACCGTGCTAAACCATAAGCGTCCAATTAAAAATGGATATTATAAATTCAAATTATGCCAAATCTCTTAGATTAATTATTTCAACTCACTTTAAAATTGTATATAATATTTAACAACAAATAACATAAAATAAGTGCAAGAAATAACAACAGATACAAAGGTAAATATCATTTATACACTGTGTCATTACATGTAGAGGTTCAAAACCCACCCTTTCTTTCCCTCTGAGACGTCATAACATCATTAAAATGAGCACTGCCCAACACATTTTAGCTAGATTGGAAAGTATTGTGAATATTATCCGGACAGCTAACTACCCAAAATATATTGATCATTTTCTCTTATAAATCTTGTAAAATATACTTCTATAATAATTCTAATTTATCATATCAAAAGGCTTTTCAATGGAAGATTTTAGTAAATTGTTCAACGGTATAATGTTATATAGTATAAATGTCTCCCGATAGCGTAGTTGGTAGCGTGCGCGCCTAGTAATCCAAGGAATGCGGGCTCGATTACTCATCTGTCGGATTTGAAAATCCAAAAATGCAGGACTGGATGCCCATTGGGTCGATTAGTTGTCTGACAAACAATGGAAAAAAATCTCGCGAATACCAAATAATTTGTTAACACGTCTTCACATTGCGGATCTCCACATGCTCTACTTTGTGAGTGAACATGGTAAAAAATATATAAATGTTTATTTTAAAAATATGTTTACTGTTTTGCCATATACTTTTTTTAATTAAAAAAACATATTACAAAACCATTTAAATAGTGATTATAATAAATCTAATATACTTTATTATTAATATTTTCGACTGATGGTGCTTGATGGAAATTGATTTTAAATTCTGAATTATTTAAAACTGGTAAACTTCCATATTCTCACATATGGAAGTTTACCAGTTTTAAATAATTCAGAATACTTTATTATGTATAAATAACTAATTAATGTGAAAAAAATATGATTAAGCTCGGTTTAAAATTACTTTTATTGATTGATTTATAATTCCGCGTGTAATTTTTGACAGCTTGACATTAATATTATTTTAGTTTTTATTACTCTAAAATTATTGAGTATTTGAAATTGACTGGAACAACTTTTAATATAGACGAATATACATATTTATATTAGATAACTTCTTTTTATGGCGTTAATCGAGGGGAAATGTGATCGAATATATTCATTTTTTTGTAGAATAAAAAATTAAACATCATTGCTTTTTATTATATTTCTGAACCTAGAAAAAAAATGTTGTAGTAACTTCGTTTAAATAACTTTTTGAAAACATATTTCATTTTTGTGAAGTCTGGTTTCGAAAGCAATTTCAAACTTCAACAATTAATTTCTATTTCATACTGAATATATAATACACATATATTTCAGACTTTCAATCTCTTTCACGTTTGGTTTTTATTGCAAATAGAAGAAATACAAAAAAAACTTGAATGAATTATTTTATTCCTTTTTGACAATAATGTATGTAACCGTCGTTAATGAGTTGTAATTTATTATATTTTAAATTAAAAATTTGTTTTCTTATCTATAACATATTCAAGAAATTATTATTTGTTAGTCATAAACTGTTTGACAGTCCAAAAGGTGTTGATCGAACGTTGTAAACTTGGCATCTGTTTGATCTAGATATTGAATTAATTATTTTTGTGATCAATATATATAAATACAGGGCATCGTTTATTAGTATTCTATTATACGATGCATGTCTTTTTAAGAGTCTCAAAACAATATCTACAATATAAACCAGTGAAGTATAATTTAAATTAAATAGTTTTTATCACACGAATTCAAATAATTACCTAACTTTAAATTATGAAAATTCGTTTTTTTTAATTCATAAAAACACAGTATACAAAATTTTACATCACATCGGTTAAATGGCCGTGATGGTTAACAGGAGCGCTCCAGCACCTGATCCCGTAACTGAATTAATTTTTAAAATGCAGGACTTTGTTTCAAACTGATTTAGCGATTGACTGACCAGTAATCTTTCTAAAAATAATCTTCCTTTAGAGACCCGTATGATGCATATTTGAAGAAGACTTGATAACTAATTATTTAAAAAAATATATATATTTATTAAAATTTCTTGGTAGGACAATTTTTAGACGTTAGTTTACATATCTAAAAAAAATCATATTTATCTATTATACATAACGTTAAATTTGAGATTATTGAAGCCAGGTATGTCTTCAAGTAGACAAAACTAGTAAAAATAGATGTCAATTGAATATTTGAAAGATAATAAATTATTGCATTTTGTATGACGATATATTTTTTTTACCACGTTCACTTCCAAAGTGAACGTACGGATATACAGAATATGAACATAACTTCTCTGAAAGTGGAGTATATGGATTACCGCCACATAATTACTCAACCCAATGGACATCCAGTTCGACATTTTTTAAATGTAACAGGTGTGGAAATCAAACTCGTATTCCTTGGATTGTGACGCAGGCAGGCACGTTACTCTCTACGCTAACTGGGAGATAAAATAAATTATATAAATATTTAACTTAATATAAAATATAAAAATAAAATGACCCTTATTTTCTGCATGAAAACTTTGACAGATTTCCCGTTATAACAGTCTCAAATCTTCAAAATCTTTCATTGAAGTTGTATAAATAGGAAATTAGTTTGAATTTGTGATTGAAAATCATCCGAGTGTTTACATGGTCATGTTAGTTTAATAATTGTGTATTGAGCCGGAAATAAGTCCAGTGTGAGCAGTTCCTGATTGAATCGTCTCGAATGACTGCATATATGGTTAACGTAAAACTTATTTAACTTAGAACGGACTTTATTTAATCTATGATCGATTTCAATATTACTGTCACTGTAATGGAAAAACATTTCTCGATCTACTTGTTTTATCTGTCTCTGTCTTTTTTTATCTATCTCTTTTCCTATCTCTTTGCCATACACATTTTATACGCGGAGCATATAGCTACCACATAATGCCTTTAGGATTCTCACCCGACAGTCACGTCGCATTCTCTTAGGTGATACTTTTAATTTCTCTGAGTACATCCTGTAAGTAGTATTCAACGGTCTTTCAGGTCGCGGGTATCTCACCGGTCGAAAAAAAAAACAATCAGGGTTGAGGCTCTCCGGAGGCATCAGTAGTATATGGCCCAGCCAGCTCCATCGCCGTTGCATGACTTTTGGTGTAACTGAGGGCTACCCCGTTCGCTCTATATACAAGCATTACAATAAAAAATTACACAGGCACAACCTTGAAGGTGCGGGAATACGAAAACTGGTATATTATTTACTCAATATAAAATTAATTTAATTAGTTATTCAATAAAAAATCATCAAAACTGATAAGATGGAAGCCCTTTTTCTGGTCGCATATTTTACAGGCTATCCTTTTTTTATAAGCTTTTATTTAGTTCTGCTTTGGCGGTTCAACATCTTGTTCAAACTTAAAAGCTAAATTCAGACACTAATTCGACATTTTAACCTACATCCTTTTGACAGAACGTGTATTAAGTTGTATATATTCTGATTATCAAATAAAAACTGTTTTGAAAAATCAAGGGTAACGTGTTTTTTCCTTTCCATAGTCAATATGTGTAATATGGCGATGGCATAAATTATAAGTGTAGTCAATCACCAAATATTTATTATCCAGGACTTAAGCTACAGAAACATCTCAATACTTATTATGTTTCAGATATTTTTACTAAGTAATTTTCTTTATTTAAGCAGTAAACATAATTATATTTATTATTTGTTCTCGCTTAATGTGCATACTTTTCGTTAACTGCTGTTTTAGTATTTAAATCTATTTTATTGCTTGTATAATAGGTTGGTTGATTCTAGAATAAATTTAGTCTACCTAAAACCGACAGTATAATTCAAGTGGTAGTTTGTAAGCGTTGAGTTGGTCTATTTCTCATCGGTCGCTTGTTCAGTAAAGCTGACAGGGTACTTTTTTCTGTCTGTGAATAATACGATTGTAGAGCTGCCGTAGAGTCATCGTAGAGTTGTCGTAGCATTACCATACCATGTCATAGCCTTGATCTATCTATAAAACACCAGATGATAAGGTCTGCTATCTTTTTGTTCTGTAAACACGGCTAAGGACATACTGCCAGATATTTGTTCTAAATTCCTAAATTCGAAACTTGTTCATGGTTATACATGAAAAAACTCATATTAACATATTAACATATTAATTTTTACATATATTATGTGAAATAAATATTATGAAATATTTTTTAATATGCACTAAGACTGATATAAATACATTATGTGTACATAGTTTCAAAATACAATTAGTGCGCTTTAGTGTCCGAGCACATAGGATTACGTGTTTCTGAACCAGATGTTATTGTATCAAAACCCGTAACTGCATAAAAACTCAATGTATTATACATTTTTATTTAAATGCTTGTTATAAATACACATTAAGCTTAGTAAGCGTACAATAAATATTTCTTATGAAAAAAATAGGTTTAAATAAATCTTAACACTTTTTAGATTCGTGTGTTAAAAACTTTGAGACAGAAATAACTTCTATGTTATCATGTTCACTCCGAAAGTGCAGCATATGTATTTACACAGTGTGAAGATATTTTCTATGGAAGTGGAGAAAATAGATTTCTTGGTAAATTATTTTCACGGGATATTCATCGGACAATTGCTCATTCTAATGGACGCCCGGTCTTGCATTTTTCGTTTTTTTCCAGCGGATGTAGGAATTACACTCACATTATCCAGATGCAAAGCACGCTTGGTAACCTCGAGACTACTATGGAGACATTACAATAGCTTAAAATGTGTAACTTGATTTAAAAATTGCATCTATTGATAATATTCATCTGCTACTGTATGACGAATTACCATAGCTTTCTGTTTTTTTAGCTGTCGTGTACTTCACAATTTACAAAATATTAAATACTTTTATCGTAAAAATCTGCATTAACATTAAGAATTTATTTTAATAATTATAACTGTGCCATTATAAAGCACACACTTATCATGAACGTTTTGTTTTAATGTATATTGCAAAAGAGTCTTTGATATCATACTAAGCCACATATATAATTTTGACAAACATTTATAAAATTAAATATTAATCATAAAACAATAAGATTCAAAACGTAAATTTAATTTGTATCATAAGAAATGTTTCCCAGTACTGCTATTTTGCTGTACATCTAGTTTGTACAAATGATATACATTATTTCTTGTGTATAATATCAAATATATAGTTGTTACGGTTATATTTACTTTATACTATAGTTATATAAAATATAATATACGTTTCTCACTAGTTTTGAGGCAATTGAACTATTTATTATAAAACAAAGTCCTATTCCGTTTGTATGATTTAATAATTCGTCAGAATATTATAATGTAATATGTTTATTGTACATCTATTTAATTCCCGAATACGAATAAAGCTTTTACAAATACAATACATTATTATGAAATACGTGAACTGAAAATTCTATCTATTAAGACATATTTTCAACAATTGTTCATGTCTGATATCATAATAGAGTATAATAAAATACTCATTATAACAATTAATATATCAAATGTGGAAAGGAAAAAGGGCGTAACCCATTTGTTTCAAAATAGCTTTTATACGATAGTCAGAATACAAGTTCTATCAAAAAGCTGTAAACTTAAAACGACAAATTCGTATCTAAATTTAGCCTTGAAGCTTAAAAGGGAAATCCTCTGAGAAATTTTTGGCCAGAAAAAAAGGCTTTAACGCAATCAATTTTTTTTTCTTCTTAAATAACAATAACAATTAAATAAATATCGCATTCAGTAAATTAAACACCAGTTTAGTGTTCATGCATTTCAAGGTGATAATGGTGATATGTAATGTTTTGACTTTAGCTCAAAATCATTAAAAACATTTTTATGCCACTTGTAAAATTGGTTATATTTGGTTTACGTCGTTTTTTCTTTCCACAGTCGACATATTATTAAAGCGAAGGCCTAGAAGTAATCACGCCCGCAGCACCTGGTATTAAAATTCTTATGTTTATCTTTAGGCTACTTGAATATTAACCCATCGACTGCTAAATGACTACATACTGTCAACAATGATACCAACGTAAAACGTCAACAAAGATTATTTCACATCTTTATGTTGAGCTTTTTTTTAAATATGACGCGCAGAAAATATGATAGAATATATGTGGGTTTTACAAAAAATAAAACAGTGCTCTCTTATTAAATAACATGTAGGGTTCTGAGATTTTTATTTTAGGATTTAAAGAGCTTAATATTGAATTTTTTATATCGATATTGAGATAAATAAGTTGTTATTAATAATAATGAAAACGATATTGTACAGAGTGGCCGTGAGCCACTGATATCTTTAAATATTTTTTTTAAACTGCAAGATGGCGTCGGTTGTAAGTAGCTATAGTCGCTTCCGTTTAATATGCGCCAAGTGTCATCCCCGGTCATATGCTATTTTTGTCAAAATGGTATATTTCTTTAGTGTCACAAAGGCACTAAGCTCTTTATTGCTTAAGAGACCAAAGCACTTAGGCCCTGTTAAAGGAAACCAGACACGCTACATAAGACTTTTCTTTAAAATGATCCTTTTGTTTTATTTTATACTTAGCTTACTATGTTTTTATGTATAATTTTTACTAAGCTGTGTCCATTTGCTGGCTTGGCATAAGAATAAAATAATATTTTCTTTCCTTTTTCTTTATCTTCAATTAGGCCATTTTAACTTTACTGTATCGATTTGTATAAACAAAAGTATTTCAAAAATAAATAAAAAAATGTATTTCTGTAACGATGTTGAAAATACAGCAACCCTATCTTTAATCGTTGCATTTAAAATACACCTTTTAGTTATCCATAAGGGCAAAATGCTCTATTACTTCAGTTCAATTTAGTTCACTGCTCACGTCCGAGCTTGGTAATTGTTTGCAATTTATCGCAGGCAAGTTAGTTTGTAAGCAAATTAGGGGAGAGAAATTCGCCAGATGCAAGAATGAACGTTGGCACTGTAAATGTAACATTTTCACGTTTTAATATACCCTTAAAGAATTGTGAAATATATAACCAAGCTAAACTACCCCTTTCTATGTGCCATCATCATTTTAACACAATTCAACTAATCCACCTTCTGGAAGTGTTCTCATTCCTTTCTAAAGCTTTTTTGCTGTTAAATATTTTTTTAAATATGATATATCAACTGTAAAAATTACTCATAATCCATTCTTGAAATAACTTACAGTATATAATTTTGTGATGTAATGATTTTTGAAGGTGTTATTTACTCATTGTTGTGTATCAAGTAATGTTTTGTATGTTGAAATCTACGACTGTATTAGCGATTTTTAATTTAAATAATCATATATAAATATATCGACTGTGGGAAGGAAAGAGGACGTAATCCACACATACCAATGTTTACAAGAGACAGAGAAAACTTATATTTAGTGATTTTATGACAAATTAAACATACACAACCTTTAAGTACACGTAGACTAATATGGATACTTGATTCAGACAATCTGATTTTATTTTATTCTTTTTCTTCTTCCATGCTCGCTCCCTAAGTGGAGCATGTGGACACCACGTGCCGCCTCTAAGAATCTATGTCGCCCGCCAGTATTCTTGCGTCCTCAACGGTCATACCTGCATCCCGTAACTCCGCTGAATACATTCTATAGATAGTATTTAGC
>JAGVSQ010012300.1:0-11719 GCA_022683975.1 Rhyacophila evoluta
TATATGGATCTCCACAATGTGAAGACGACTTGACAGATTATTTTTTACGAGAATTTTATAGAGTTGACAACATTTTGTTCATTATGTTTGAACATAATCTGAACAGAGCTAATTAAGAAAACGTAAATAATGTTTTTTTTTCTTAATAAAAGGCTGACAACGAATAACAACCAATGTCATTAGATATAAATAATTTATTATTTTCGTCAGTTCTACTTTTAGATACTTTTTCAATGATATAGAATAACATTCGAGGAAGTCTTTGGAATTTTGCCGAAAACATGCTAAAAATAAATAATATCCCCTGGCCACATTGTTTCATTGGTTTATATTTAGGGGAGCGAACACATGTGATTTGCCATAAAAATAAATTTAGAATTTTGTTTATTTTTCGTAGCCCTAATTATACAGGGATCGCGAAGCAATATGCGGAATTGTGGCTTTGACCGTAAAACCAGATGGTTACGATTTCTAATATAATATATTAGACATGTCGTTTTTATTTGGATAAATAAAATACGAATGATCTTTCAAACGCCTCTTCTACTTTAAAAGTAACAATTTTAATTAGTATCCACCCCATATTATATGATCCACATATTTATTCAGATGTAGGATATATACTGATTATTATATACAAATGTAATGTTAATTAAACATTTAAATATTAGCTAAACTGAATAGATTCGGAGTGGACACGGTATAAAGGATACATATATGTCCTTAGTTTTAAGCTATAGTATGTAAGCGTGCCAAAAAAACGGTTCGGTAAAATTAAGGATAGTATCCACACACCCGGAAGAAGACGTCCCTTTCTCAGTGTAACTACTGTCAATCTTATATGCGAGCTGTAATGTCTATGGGACCCTTTTAGAGATAGTCTTTCGACTCACTAAAAGTGTATCTAATATAAATGTTATTTGGTGTCTAAAATACAATCATACATTGTACATTAAAAAGTGAGTTATGGATCGCATATAACGAAACGTATGGATATTCACTTATTGATTGATGTATTTATTTATTTTTCTAACCTGTTGAAAGCGTTAAAAAAGTTTGCTTAAAAATATTAGAACGCGGCAATAACAAGTATTTAAGTAATATTTTAAAAAAGAACACACATATCAAGTAACAACAAATAATAAAAATAAATTGAAAAATAATATAGTAAATAAAAGAAAGATAGTCTATTAAGATATTCAGATCTTATTCTAAAAATGTATACAATAGCATCCATTTAAACTCACTCTCACGCAGGTGGAAGATATCAATAACCGAAGCAATTTCGTTAAACATCACCATTACTCTCCGGATTGGCATGACTACTGGCAGGCTAGTTTTGTATTTAGGAATAATAAATCAGCGATTCTCAACCAGGTCAATATGGTTCCCCAGGGAAGCACAGAAACCTTCAAGGGAGGCACAGACCAAAAATGAAATTGTATCTGTACATACATCTGAATATACCCATTCGAATACATCTTAAATTCTTACAAAATCTTCGGTGGTTGCTTGTGACATATATTTAACCTAAAATTAGCGCATCTGAAACCCATAAAACCAGGAATCAAGAATTCAAATAAATATATTTTAAAGCAAATATTTTTTAATATTGGTATACAGGTGAATAATTAATGTACATCCAATTATCCAAATCACCTGTAAATTTTGCATAATTAATGTAAAAAAACTAAAGTTGATAAGTATTTATATACATACATGTATATGTATAAATTCCTTATATTACCATTTTAATAGTGTTTTAAACATGACAAACTTTTTCGTATTGTGATGCGAAAAACATTGTTGAGAGATGCCAGCTCGAAGCGCCTGTTTTAAAGATTCATTTTGAAGCTGTTTCTCGGAGCTTTTACTAAATTTCAATGTACATCAAAAATATTACTTTGAAGATAAAAAAAACAACGAAAACAGACAACACAAATAGAATATAATAGTTATTTTTATGACAATAATATGTGTCTGTCGCTTAAAATAACTTTGTTTTATTATATCCATAATATTGTAGCAGTTCTTTCAATTGAATTAGTATTTTATTAATTCAATTCCCATAATTCTTTTATAAAAGCTGTTGGTGTCCGACCGTGGCATTAGGCGTTGCGGCGCCGAAAGCAATCGACGCTACCGACACCGTTGACAAAACCTTTCATCGCCATACTTCGCGTTTTAAGCTTCACACATTTCGACACGCTCTTGGATCAGGATCAAAGGACTCTTAGCAAATTTATATTTACAATTGCCATATTTCATTTGCCAAAATATTTTCAAATCCTGAAAATCTTTACACTGACTTATATTGCTAATAAATTATATCCTAAATGGGAAAATATCGTAAAAACACATTTAAAATATTTACTTTAATAATATTCATTTCAACTCTACAAAAACATAATAGCAATTCATTTTTACCACAATACATCCTGCTGTTCATTATATTAGAAGTAATTTCCATCACAATTTTAACGTCTATTTATAGAAAATGATAGTTTTTTGATTAAATTTGGGAGCGAAACAAACCAATTTGTTACCCTACTCGCTATAATTTGTTTGCGGATTTTATTTCAATTAATATTTGTTGAGTCGCAGCTGGCGAAATGTATTTTATTTGTTTAAAGTATAACTACAATCTATTTTTCGCTGAGTATATATAATATTTAATATCACATACATTATTTCTGCACACCTGTGTGTGTAATTTTTAATATTTTTAATGAAATAGATGCTATGAAATAGAAACTGTATTTATGATTCAAAGACAAAAGGATTCGTTATTTGTATGCGTTGTAACACTAGCATAATAGTTAAGATATAAAAAACATTTTCACAGTACATTAGGTATGTTGCTTCAAAAGTGGTGTACGAGTATATATTGAACAGTATGAAGATTTCCCCTCTGAAAATGGAGTATAAGAATTTACCAGTATATAAAGATACGTCTTGACAGATTATTTTTCACGAAAATTAGTTGTCAGACAATTACTCAATCTTATGGATAGTTGATCCTGCACTTTCAGATTTTTTAAAATCTAGCAGGTGTGAGAATCCAACCCGCATTACCAGAAAGCTATAGTAAATTATTATACAACTCCATAAAATAATTACCGTTGTCGTTAGATAGGCGGGATGGTGATAAGAAGTAATCTTGATCCGTACAATAGTTTCACACAATAGTCTTAACCTAAATTATTAAAAATACAATATGCGTTACAACGTGTATTAGATATTTTATTCACTATTAACCGATAATATTACATAAACGTATTTTTTTTACATAATAATAATTATAACTTAAGGTATATTTCAAGCTGTGGCATATTTAAAACCTCAATATCATTTGTGACGCCTTTATTAAGAACTTCGATTCTTAATTATTAAAAATATTGGGTTTACATTTTAATTTTCAATATCTGTTATTTGTTTCTAATTATAAACTTTTCTTAATCTACCTAAGATTATGATAAAATTTTGAAGCTTCAATCAATATTCACAGCCTTCAACTCGTTCGACTTAATTTAAAATATCTGTTGATTCGCGCTATCTAAACAAGCTTAATCAAAAGCACTTTTATTAATTCATGTAGACCTCGTCGGGAAATTTGGACCGTGAAAAAATTAGCTTCGGATTTACAAAACGTGCTTCCGACACTAATGAAGAACATGTTTAACTTTCCTTTACGGAGAGATCAAAGATAATGAATGCTCCTCAAGGCGAAACTAAAAATAATTATCAGTCATGCGCTTTGAGTCCAGACAACTTTGTGCGCTATTCTCATTTACGTACAACGTACAGTCCTTTGAATATTTTTCAAATATCTTAGCAAAACTCTCTGTCGGGATATACTTATTATATGCATTTTTATGGTGGTTAGTTTCACAATCTTCGTTATTTTTCAAAAGAAACTCTAGTGCGAAACTAAAAAAAGAGTAATTAGACAAACTAATATAATTAAGCTAGATATTATTATTATAATGCCTTTCACTACCTAAATGTTATCACTTTATAATTATTAAACATCTCTTTATTCGTGATACTAAAGAAAATATTCTTGAATCTTAGTAGTTTCAACGCTTAAAATAAATTTCATACATAACAAAACATACGCTATGAAAGAAATAATTACCAAATATTTCATGTCAAAAAAGTAGCGGGGCTGAGCCCTAGCCTCACTATAACGCTATTAATGATACTCGCGAATTATAATTTAATAAAAAAAGCTTTTATAGAATATTATTCAATAATTAATTGAATCAACATCTACTTTTATAACTAAACTACAAAACTAAAATTCACAATGGTTGAATAATTACACAAAAAAAATGCCAGAAGTTTACATCTAATTCGGTTATAATATTATAAATATTTATAAAGTCTTATATATTATATTTGATCAACTTATCAATCTTTATGTGTATTTTTGTTTGCTCAACTTTTATTTGTATAATTAATACTCTATGGAAGAAGATAAATAGTTATTTGATAAAATACATCATTAGATTCACCGGTCTAACTAACTCACTAAAAATAAATGGTATTCTCGACTTTCATATATCTCATAATTTTCGTAACTTATCTTATTCATCAATACGACTTGATTTAAAAATCCTTAAAATTAATATTGAAATCAAATAAAACAAATTTGAGAAATGAGTATATAAATATCTAAACCCATAAATACTCGATACTAAATATAAATATTTACATTCCAAATTCATATATATATATATATGTACATTCTAAACCTTTCATTATTTTTGGTCTAAGAGTATTAGAAACAGTCTTTTGACAGCTAATAAGCTTGGTTTTGTAAAACATAATGATCTTTCAATCGCAACACTACTTCTACAATCAGTCACTTACGTGAAAATAGTTTTTGTGCAATCTGTGTGTAATTATTTTACTTTCATTTTGTGTAAATATTGCCTCGTCATGAATATGCAATCATTTCTCGCTTAGACTTTAAAACACTATCCCCTCGCAATAATTGAATATTGAAAATATAAATTAATGCATATACTACGAACAGAATGATGAATATTAAGTTTATCATTTATGTATATCAAATTTATTTACATACAAACAGAATAACAATTATGGTCAATATAAGTACCAAATTACTTTAAAAAACTTCGTTGTTTTTGCTATATAATAAGTTTACTTTAAAACTACCCCCCTCTTAATAATGACATTATAAAATGCAAAGTTTTCACTATTTTTATTTTTCGGATTTTATGGTGCCCTTTACTACTAATTTGAAAAATTACAGTCATGGTGATTGCTGAAAGTAGTGTGATAAGAGTAAGTAGAGTCCTAAATGAAGGAAAGATTATATAAACGAATACAAATGTCAATATCACTGTCGGTGCGAGCGGTAAATCAGACATTGCTTTCTAGTGATAATGATCTCTTTATTTTAGTGAAATGAATTTTACTCTGAAACTATGACAATAACGTTGAGAAGATTAAATTTAAAAAACTTGCTTTTATGCGCTCCAGAAAACAGAATGAATGTACCGCTAAATTAGCAAGAGTCGCGCTACTTTTTAGTAACAGTCTAATATATAATAAAAAGCATCTGAATAAAATATTAAATGTGTATTTTTAAGTAACTCGTGATGTATGGACTGCATTAAACCACGTTTCACTTGAAGCATTCGCTTTATCTCAAAGGTGCATATGACATGCTCTCTTGGCTATTCAAGAGAAGCAGAAAATGTGCCTCACATAACTTACAGTGGTCGTTAGTTAGCATACACTCAACACGAGCTTAAAGTTAGTTCATAAATGTTTACTCACCGCAGCGAATATAATGATTACAGAGAAATGTTTTTATTTAGAACCGTGAAAAGTTTTGTTACAACGTTAAGAGCAAACAACAGTTATCTTAAAGACTTGATTCTTTGTATTTTCTGATAATATTTATTGCATTTATATCATACTAACCTCAATGATATTAAAGGTTTCTTAATCCCGTAGTATCTACCCACTCGATATAGTATCCAGCCATTTACAAAAACCAGTATACTCTCAAATAATAAATTAATTTTTTGAGTACTCGTAGTTAATTCAGCAATTACTAAAAATTTATAACATTAAAAATAGTTTTGATTGTTTTAGCAGACAAATATTATTTAATATAAAAGGACACGCAAAGTTTTTGTCAGCAAAGAATACAACTTTAACACAGAGGCATATGACAAATACTTTCAAAATCTTAGGATCTACGAACATAAAACATGGTTCGTGTATACTGTAAAATATTAAAGCTGACAACATGGCATCTAAACTTGTAAAAATATAATGTTGTATGTAAATTATTTCATAAAAAACTACAATATATTATGTAATAAAAGTTTTATTATTTTTTGTATAAAAAAATCTTTTTTACTGTAGTAAAGGCGACTTTGAATGACAAGGCAATTTTTTAACAAAATGATACTTAATTGTCTTTTCTTTATTGCAAACATATTATTTTGAGTATGCAATGCATTGAAAGCATTAATATTTACAATAATTGGGTTACTCTAATAGAAATGGTGAAGCAATCAATTTAGTAACGAAGGATTATTCATAATGAAGTTAGTATTCACACAACGTTACTTTTATTGTGAAATATTTAACATAAATATTTCAATAAACGATGACGTGAACAAAAACTTCGACACACTAATCAATTTTAAATGATTGCGTGCATCTCTTTGAGGATATTGTGAATTGTAAAAAACTGCAACAGGTATCAAATTTAATCTAAATTATAATACATAATTCACATACAAGTTTGGATATTATTAGATAAATGTAGCAATAGACATCCGATACAGAACCGAATTAAAGAAAATTATATTAATACAAAACTTTTTTAATGGCTTTTATCTTATTATTTTATGTATTTATATTAGAAATTACAAGTAAAACATAGAAATCTTGGATGTTTTTACAATCCCAATTTAATAATTTATTATTCAATTATGCTCAATCCACAAACACAAAAACATACCGAGAAATAACAAGGATAATTTATACACGAATAAAATAAAATATTTTCTCATATAAATCAATAATAATACAAATTAGATACCTTCATCTGTTTTTATTTTTCTTTATGAGTAATATCCTAATGAAATAAATTTATTGAATCAGCATGGTT
The DNA here is from genome assembly GCA_022683975.1 of Rhyacophila evoluta. Taxonomy (NCBI): domain Eukaryota; kingdom Metazoa; phylum Arthropoda; class Insecta; order Trichoptera; family Rhyacophilidae; genus Rhyacophila; species Rhyacophila evoluta. Next base: position 7,163 of record JAGVSQ010012300.1, read on the forward strand.
ATTTTAATTGTAAACGAGAATCATTTTCTTAGTTCTCAAAATTTGTTATAATTAGTCTACTTAATTATATTTTTATTAATATTAATAAACTGATAAAAATTACATTTAATTTTAAATTATTTATTATATCAACTATTCAATAATAAAAATATATGATTTCTACTGCATCGAAATCATATTTTTATGGGCATCCAAATATAATACACCGACTTTAACGAATACTGAAACTCATAGAGTTTATTTTATATGAAGAGCATCATTTACATACACTTAATTAAAAATAATTTTCTTACAATCTTTCTCCTTAAGATATTGTGGGATTGAAAATAAATATTTTTATCTAAACTATTTCTGCATTCGACCCTCGTTACGTTATAGCGTGATATGCTTGAAATATAGAAAGGCGAATTCACCAGCATGAATAGGACTGATATGATATTTCGATAGATGTAGAACATAATTGAACCGCATGGCCCTTTGGGGTTGGACTCCAATATAATGTTCATCTGTTCGTCGTACCCTCGCGCATCCTCTTGGGTTAATCCCATATATTTTCATACGGGCCAATAGTTAAAAACCCACTTTGATGTCCATACAACATTTCCAATCATGCTACAGAGAAAAGAGGAGAACGCATAACATAAAGTACTATTAAAACATAATTTTAAGCCCCATTTTAAAATACAACCAAAGTTGCAATTATCATTTTTCAAAGTTTTTCAGCTACTTTTACTATCTTACAATCGCACAAAAAGCGACTTTTTAGCTTTTGCAAAATGACATTCTTTAAATATTGTTCTTTATATATTTATGAGATTTCTGTCAACAATGCTCACACATAACTAACGTAGTGAGTAAAGTAAATTATTTTTATAAATTATAAAAATATTGTTAATGGTAAAAGCAGTAATAATGGATTAATAAGACAATGTTTCTTACTCTTTCTTACGGAAATTTTATGTTTTAATACAAAGACCGCTTTAATCATTTAATCGGCTTAGTAGCTTAATAAAAGCTTAATTAATATCTAATACTAAAGTAAAATTTATAACGAATTTATTTGATCGGTCACGATTAATAAATATTATATAGTCTCATTTTTAAATATTTGAGGTATTGAATGCTGTTATTTTTTTGACAGAGTTGACAATTTTTTTTTTTAAACATGTTTAAAAACACTTTTAATAATAATATAAATAGTGGCAAAACGGCTTTATCTATGTCGATTTCCAACTTAGCAAGTTTACATTTTTCTTTATTTTGAACAATGAACCTATAAATTTTCATCTGTCTATGATTATACGCATAATATAAAAACGAAATGTATTACAATTTATTGTCTATTTTTGAATTTCCATGGTGCAGGATTCCATGAAAACAAAACCACAACTCATTCAAATGTCAAAAAATTTAAGCCTTGGACACAATACGCTAGAATTTAAATATAAAAAATCGATACAAGGTGATAAAAACACTTGGATTACTCAATTTTTTTATTTTATTGCAATATTGCTTGCATTTACTGTTACTTCGTTATAATATTATTAGAGATTGTAACCATCAGTTAATATTTTCAAAATTATTTCTGCACCTTATCAATAATTTTACCATAAACGTATTTCTATTCTACCAAGTAATTTTAGCGTGTTAAAAATATTTATTTTAAAAATTAAAATGTGTATTTTTTTAGGTGAACTATTATCAGAACACTTCCCCTCAATGGGCATAATTCACCCAAAGTCTACCCACACCAACAAAGATAAGAACGGTCACAAAAACTCTGAAAATGATTCAAAAGAGTTAAAAAGTCACGATGACCTAATCCCTGAACCGTATGATCCATACAATCCAAATCACGAACCACCAGTTATAGAAAATGCCAAGGATCATTTGGATGACTTGGATCACGAGTATGATCACTACGACTCGGAAAAACCAGGTCAAAAACACCATGAAGATGGTGACCATTCGGATTTGGAACCTGGAGAAGATACGGAATCTCATGGATTATTGGGACCTATTGGATCTGATCACTTACTGCCTCCCAATGCCGATAATCTTCCGATTTTTCTTAAAGAACCAAAAGATGCCTTTGTTATTAAGAATAAACCAGCAACACTTCAATGCAAAGCTGCAAATGCGTTACGGGTAATTATAAATCCATATAGATAAATAATATAATTTCACTATTACTATTCAAATGAGAATATATTATATAATATTAAAGTCATTTGATATTTCAAAGAATTTTAGAGACATTTGTATGGGGATAGATTGTACTGTATTATTGATTTTGTATATCATTAATGTTGAATGATACTATTACAATTGATTAAATAACTTAATACTTTATATTTTCACAACTTCATGAAAACTAGTTATGATTAAAAAAAAATACTTTACATTATTGCAAAACATTTATCTTTTGCCGTATAATTGTTTTTTAATACAGCTGTTACATCGACTTTAAACCCATTTTAAGCAGTTGTTTTTATTACAATATCAGTATAACAGTTATAGATGTGATACTTTAACAATATAATAGTACATACCAGACTTCCTGACAGATTATTTTTTACGACAATTGCTCAAGCCAATAAGCATCGAGTCCTGCATTTTTGGATTATGATTATTTCGCGGATTGTTAGGCGCCGTCGAGACATTTTCACATTACGGAGATTCATATACTTCAAATTTCAGAGTGGATATCTTCACATTGTGTAGATCTATATGCTTCACTTTGGGGGCGTACATAGTATAAGAAGAAAAATATAATATAAGCTTTATATATGTGTTTTCTATGCAGGTTTATTTCAAGTGTAATGGCAAACGTTGGTCATGTCCAGATCAGCTCGAATTCGTTGATCCCCAAAACGGAGTAAGAATAGTGGAAGCTGACTGCAATATCACGAGAAACCAGGTAGAAGAATATTTCGGAAAGGACCAGTTCCGCTGTGATTGCATCGCGTGGACTGGACGAGGGCAGATCCGTAGTCAGCCGGCAAACGTAGAAGTCGCATGTAAGTTGGCTTACTTATTCACTTCTTCTTAGGAATACAAAATATTTTCTACGACTGAAATTTTATCTCACCATTTCACCTACATTAATTATTTTTATTAAATTCATAAAATTTTCAGTCAATTATTATGATGCATTAATAAATATATAATGTTGATGATCTATTTAATGATTTACAGCATACCTCTCTGTATTATGATTACTATTCTTATACTTACCAGTGGGTTGAATGCTAGCAATTAACATTGATGAAACCCACCGTCAATTTACACATATCTATAATATAAATTTACATTAAAATAAATTTTAAAAAAGTGATAACAAGATAAGTTTTGTCAACAAGATAAATTATCTAAATTTATTTTTTGCGTTTTTTTATTTTCATAATTATTTATTTCATTTTTAGATCGGTTATTATATAAAATATGACAGTTTTCTTTTTTGTAATGATCATTTAAATAAAACGAACTATAATAAATCATAGATAAAAAATAAACAATCAAGTCTAAAATATCTTTACTGGATGTTATATTACACTTTAATTTGTAAAAAAACGATGAAAAGTATAAAAAAATAATCAAAGATTTTTCTTTATTTTTTAAAATTATATTTAACTCACCCCGATAGTAATGTTTAAAATTCACAGAATAAAAATACTGAAATTCAACAAAAGTGATATTTTTAATTAGAGGTTACAAAATAAATATTTTCAGTATTAAATAATTTGTTCTCTGACACGAATTATTTTCTCTGAATTAAGAAGATAAAGCAACTTTTCTGAGATAAAATCCTCTCAAAGTTGGCTTAGGTGTTTCTACAGGTTTGTATAATATGTTTTCAGTAGAATCTTTTAATGAACATTTAGAATCGTCTGCAAACTTTTGCTGAAACAAATATTACAAAGTATGTATATACTGATGCATTTCTCCATGCCTGTGTAATAATGAAGCCAGTATTGAAATTAATATTAAAATATTGATAAAATACGTAGCGTCCGTTTTATATATCATAGATGACATTTTATTTAAATTGTATTTTTATTATATGATTTTTGGTAACATGGTGTGTCATGTAGTAACCATAAATCAGGATTTCATAACGGTATTTTTATTAATATTTTCAAGGATATTATTCATGGTATTCATATCACCTACCCTTTTTAAAGGGGTGAAAAAAATAAAAAAAGAAACTTAGAAATATATTTCCAAAGTCATTTATTCCACTGTGCAAAAATTTGAAGGAGAACATTTTGAACTAGTTTTTTTTAATGGAAGAATCATTTAAACCAGTGGTCGCCAATCTTAATGAGGATGCGAGCTACTTTCGGCAATTGAAATTGTCTGGCGAGCTACTTTTACATATTCCTTCTATATAATTTTTTATCATCGCCCTTTATCGTACCATACACAATATTATTATAAAACTTAAAATAAATTAGGACATTGGACTTCCAATAAAACATAAAATGGGTACTTTAATTATCTATTTATAAAAAAATAATCATTGAAAAATATCTTGAAATAAGTGAGTAAAATTAA
>JAGVSQ010012301.1:0-10907 GCA_022683975.1 Rhyacophila evoluta
GGTTGCCACGCACTGAAGTGTGCTGAAATTAAAAGAAATATAATGATGAAAAAAACGTTATAATAACTGATAAGATGATTTTCAAAATAAATCCATGCGATTATGAATAATTTGATTGCTACAATGATTATTAAACCTTCCAGGCAAATTTGCGCCCAACTACCGCATAAAAATGACCGACACCTAATATCAACTGACACGTTACATTTATGACTTGTCATGATTTAGTTAAGCGAACTTGATAACTTATTGTGACGCCAGTCTACTGGATTACAGCATCCGATATACATACATAATACGCTCGTTACGTTGCATACCAATACCTAAAAGCGATTAGCTTACGCACTATTTTAACATCTTCCATCACAACATACCATTGAATAATTTATAAATATATATAAAAATGATCCTGTAAATATAATCGTGAAAATCATTATGATGAAATCTGTTCATCTTTGTTTCGAGAAGAATCACCATCGACGTCTAACTTCTCACGTCTTACGTTTACTATAAAGTAAAACCGATTATTGATCTTAAATAATGCTGACGTCAAAATATTATATGAAGACAATATTTTCGTAATATTTATTTAGTACAACGGTGATGACCGAACGGCCCACCTATTTCTGTGGTGCCATCATTGCTCACCTTTGTCATCATTGTCTACACCTCACCTCACCTTACTCAGAATTATGTATTCTTCCTAACGGCTAAGTTTGTCAAAGATAACTTTTCTCACTCAAAAAAATGTTATCAATCGGCAATATAAGACAGAATATTTAACTGATTGCTATAAATTTAATCAGGTGATAATGCGTTATATGATAAGAAAATTCTTAAAGCCGTAAACATTCCAAATTACCGTTTGTCAACAAAATCTAGTATTAAAAATTATGAAAAGTACGAAATTTGAATTTTAAATATAACGCGGGACCTAAAAAACGAGAAATCACAAATTTCTGAACAAAAAAAAATGAGATCTAAAAAAATTCAAAAAAAAACAATTCCGCCTTTTGCATGGGGGGCTCATAATTGAATTGTGCCTGAGGACTCTCGAGTGCTAAATCCGCCACTGCAACTATAGCTCATTATTTAATCGAAGGGACTGAATATAAATAGTATAATTATATTCCAATTCACTATGATATGATTTCAATATAAATATACAAATGAAAATAAAATCAAAATCAAAACTACATTCTGAACACGCTCAATTTGTTAAATCGATACAAAATAGGGCGCGATATGTATAATATATATATAGTATAAGGATATAATAGATTATAAGGATATTCTTCTTCTTATACTTGTAAAATCTGTACTGCGGAATTATTCATTGTCTACTCTTTAGACATCGTAACCATTCGATAAGAAAATAGTTTGGTGATACTTCACACCAGGGACGACATACAGGAACTAATCAATGCACCAAAATTAGATAAAACTTAATTTTTCCCGTGCTGCTACCGATGTAAAAGTAAATGAATATTATAATATTACCTGAATATAAACATAGTGCTTAATATCTACACAAGTTATTATTCTGTTTATACGTCGTTGAGTTGGAGTGTTGACTTGTAAATTGAGATACATACAATGTATTATTTAAGATGAAAATCTTTTCTTTAAAAATCCCTCGTATGCCAAGTTTGGCACATGTGCCACTTGTTTACCATCTCTCTACTACACCAATCTATAAAATATCAACAAAAAACTTCAGTGTAACGAATGGACTACTAAAGATTACCGATTCCATTAGTTAATCTAAATTCTAGATAATATCGGTAAAATTTATCGCTTTTTCAATTATACAGTACATTAACTGTTGCCAATAGTTATCAGTGACTGCTATTAAATATGACCACACAGTATATTTTATTGATTTAGCATATTCCTACATTTAAAACATTGACATTTTTTGGAATACATTTTAGTTTAGGTAAGTGAGGACTACTGAAGTTCTTGATTCTCGGTTGCGCGGCTTAAAAAAACTAACTAGTCAAGTCATAGACGTAATAAAATTGAAATAGAACATCCATTAGGCGAGCTAAAAAAAACACGAAATTATAATCCTGGGAAAAAAAGTTTGTAAGGGAAATTATATTGCATAGCTTCTCGATCAAATATCTAGAAATTTGCCAACCTCTATAACATTTGTTACTCGACTCATGCAATTTTGAACATACTTCCACATATGACAAACTTCAAAACGAATTAATCACGTAATTCGAGGACTAGGTATAATTGAAAAATGTTAACAATAAAAATGTTCCTCTCAGTAATTTGTTTTCTCGATTAAGGTTTCATGTGAATGCATTAATGTCTGCATTATCAGCCGTGACATTTTGCAGCTAAAGAATTTATTAATTGCATCATCGATATATTTAAAGAACAAAAAACAATGTACTTTTTTTCAAATGCCTACTTCAACCTGCACATATTATGCAATCTAAAATATGTGGAAAATATAAATGATTACACATTGATCAAACTTAATGTTATGTACGTGTATTCGTTTGACCCTATAACAAATTGATGAATGGCCAGGTCGGGTTATTTAGCCGCCAGATTAATAATGCTGATAATTTATTCGCACCAATCAGCTATTTATATGTGGAATAAAGTCTTGCGAATCAACTGTGTCGTACTGATTGCATACCATGGCTTCATGGATTTCAATGGCCTAGCTCTATCGAATAGCTAGCAAAAGCTAAAACTCTCGAGATCCGTATTATGAAGATTTTTGTGGTTTATATTTTATACCTTGGTTACTGAACCCTAAAAGTAGAGTTTCATCACCATTATCATCAATTGATAAATTAGATGATTCAAATCAATATTCTTTTACTATACCAGGATCAATAATTAAATCTGTCTCAATCGTTCATTTACCACAAGATTGGTTACCTCCCGCTTACCATAAATTTACATATTAAAAATTGTATAATTAAATCTATTATATTTCTACAACTTTTATAATTTTCTGAAATCTCATTCGTTCACTAATAATGATTAAAATGATTGAAAATATCTTACGCCGATTGTCTTACAAAGGAATCGATATTGACAAGTGGAAATAAATTATAGTATAAAAATCAAAACTTTATTAACGTCCACGTAGACAGTTGTTTACGATCGGGGTCGCGCCGTACAATTGTGCAGATTATACACCGCACAAGGGCGCCTGGATGTGATGGGCGCCTGTTTTATAAGATAAAAAAACACCGGTATTGTATATATACATATATGTATATTAAAACAAGTTTACTATAAAAATATAAGATACTTATATAAAATTCTTATAATAAAAAGAGCTGAAAATTAAATTTGTTCATATTATAAATCGGTGAGAATCTGTAAACTTGTGGTTAAATTAATGCAATTTATCTTATACAAATTGTAGATTAAACAATTAAAATGCTTGCGACGTTCGTAAAAAAACCGAAAAATCCAGGGCTGGCAAGCTATTCTTGTGAAAACAATCTGCCAAGACATATCTTCACATTGCGGAAATCCATATATGAAGGGGTATTTCCAAAGTGAACTTATTCCGTTATGCCAAAATGTAAAAGAGAAGATTTTGAACAAGTAGCTTTTATATAAAACTACCATTTAGGATGTAAATCAGCAGAAAAAATATTGAAATTACCTAGAACCTACTGAATTGAAAAGATGAGCAAAATTTTATCTAGCCTTCGGAAATACCGACATACCAAAGTGCAATCTGTTCGTCAAGTCGGACGTGTTGGCGAATAAAAAATGCGTTTTCATCTGTCCAATTGACGCTTGAATCAGTCTCTCAATATTGTGTTTCAATTGAATAGAGAAGCAACGCTGAATGACAAAGATGCGACATATTTGTAGCGTGTCAGTGAACGCATTCCTCATTTCGGAGATGAGCGGATGCATATTACTAACGTGTTAGTGATATGCGAAAATAATTCAGTTGACACTATGTTATTGTACTTCTCAATTCTTGGTAATTCCGGAAGATTTTGGAACCGCTCGATTTCAGAAACTTTTATTTGCATTCGTATCGCATTGCAAACCGTCAATTACATCCTTTAGGAGCACCTACAATATGCTGGCCGAATGCGAACAGTATTTTAAGTCAGCTAGTCAATCGGTCAGCTGCGACATGGTATTAATGAAAAATAATTTTCTCTTTCTAATTGTTGCGTGTTCTTGCCATCCATGGTGTTGAATAGCATCCCTACACTGAAATGCGCTTCACATTCATTATGCCACAACGATTGTGTGGGGGGGGAACCAAACATAAAGGGCGCTACACACGTTCATGTAAATATTACACACTGTTGTGCGTCAGAAAACACGCAGGCCCGCAATAAGTATTGTGCGCCTGCGCGGTATGCTCTCAATTATGAATAATCGAAATCCAATTATTTATCTTTTTTGGATGTTTTTTCACGCACATTATCGCCTCCACACGGTCGAGTTGGCATTAATGCAAACATGCGCATGTTTTCATGAGCGTGTCCCCCCCCCTTAAGATTAAATAGTATTTATAAAAGTACATAGATAGGTAAAGTTATGTAAAAGTATATGATATGAACCCAATAGGTTTAAAGAACTAAACCGCTAACTATACTGCTATATCTATATGTATCTTGGAGTGAATATGTGATTCTTCATCTACACTTCTTCACTAGACTAAATTTTCAATTCTGGTATTCTAGAAATGAATTAAATTTAGATAAAAAAAAATATATTTTGCTATAGGGAATATTCAAATATATATAAATAGCATATTAAGAGGCCACATTTGGTAGGTAATGGGTACTTCTCGAGTGGGTTAAATGAAACATTCTGGCACAATAGGCAATGAATAGCTGGAATATTGATGAAGGAAACAGTAATAGTGAAAATATGGTACTTAACTAATAATTATTTATATTTTGTTGTTTGAAAGCATAAGAGCTGATTATTTTCATTTTATTATATTCTAGGAATTTCAAATCGTTTACAAAGAAAGGACGCAGAGAATTGCAAGAAAAAAATGGCTCACAAACTATTTACAGTAATATCCCCAGTGAAAGTCCAATTCAATATCGGAAACCAGTAAGTGGTAAGTCATTAAATTAAAAATATATTTAAACAAGATAAGGCTGATGAAATGAAAGGAGAGAATTATTGTTTAGGTCGATTTTCATTGTCTCTAATAGAACCACTACTATCTTTACTGCTGAATTTTTAATGAAGGGTCAAAAACCTCCCTGATCCACACAACAAACAAGATATATATATATATATATGGTCCTGTTGTTAAACCTCCACATAACACCCAACTGACTCATCTGCACCTTACAACTCTTGGAGACTCAAGAATTTTTGGAAAGATACACAGTGGCCTTACTGAAATCACCACTTGCATTAGCACACAACGAAAGGATCACACAGTCTTTCATGGGCCTGTGACCGGATATCGCATTCTTTTCTCCTAAGTTCTATTTGGCATCTTTGTCCAATGAAGCCCATGTTACGAGACTTTTATTTTTCAAGTTATGATTTTTTTAAATCTTTTGCTCATCTTATAAATTACTCTCAAATTAAGTTATTTGTAATCTAAGGTTTCACTGCATATGGTGTGTTTATAGTTTATTCTCAAAGGAGACCTAGAGTTCAGTTATCACATTCATTAATGAGATTGTGAATTTCGGAACTAAAACCATATATTGAATTTACAAAAATAAATGCTTTGAAAAACAAGTATTTAAATTAAATTATTATTTAATAACGTTTTATAGAACTAGCATCGGGAAATTACAAGATATCAGTGTTCATCTTCATGCAACTAATATCTCAATCTCTCTTACAATTTTTAGAAACTTCAAGCAATACATTAACGAGAGATAGGACAGTCTCTACACCACAAGTGAATAATTATGTTTACAAAGGATCAGTTACTCCTTTGCCAAGATTTCGCTTTCAAGAAAGAGGGAGCCTTGGAGACAATCGCCTTGTTGAAGAAAATATTTCACCCCCACGACAACGGTATTTATTTATTATGCTAACACATATTGCACTATACACATTTCTATTTTTTTTTTTTTTTGAATTTTATAACAAAAGGTTACGTTTATCTTGCCATTGCACTAAATAAAATTATATTTGACAACCCACAGCAAAGTAACCCCATAAGCTTTCTTACTCTGCCATATCCGCTCGTTATTTGGAGCATATGGCCACCATATGACGCCTCCAAGATTCTCTCTCACCTGCCAGCCACCTCGCATCCTCCCAGGTCATCATACCTGTACCATTTAATTCCGCTGAGTACATCCCTTGAATAACAATAATGCAGTTAAGGCATTTTTTGCGACAATGTAGTGAACTAGACATTGATCTGGAGTTTTCTATTTGCACATAATATTACATAAGCCGTCTTGTTTTCTTTACTGCAGAACAATCTCGACTACCAGCAACCCCGCCCCATATCTAGCTGAATTGAATGAAAAACTAGAAGTTCGGGGTTCACGCACTAGTTTGCAAAGTCAATTTGAAGATGGACACAATTCCTCAATAAGAGCCTCAGCCCGGAAGAAGAGAAGAGCACCTCCTCCCCCACCACTGAGAGTAAGCAGCATCCCGGGAACACCAGATATTACTGTAAGACACTACTATATTTAAAACTCACATACAATATGGAAAAAATATCACTATCCATGACGAGCTCAGCAAGAATATTGTATCAGTGAAACAGTAATAATTTATTTTTTGTATAAATGATTTTCTTTAAAAGGGTTTATCTTTTATAGAACGTTTAGGTTTACAATGGATGTAGCTAAAAAACTCACTGCGTTTTTTAAATTAAGTTGTTTCTTAATAGTTTATTCTATTTTTACAGGTAACTGATACTTCTGATAATACAGTGAAATATACAGTGACATCAATACCTTTGAAAGGCGATTTTGATAAAATAACATGTGAAGATATTCATGAAAATCCTCCATTTTTAAATGTGGAATTGAAAATAGTTGAAGAAGATGATACTGATAATAAAGAAGTCACCGTGGATACTGAGCCTACTGCAACTTGCAAAGATATTAGTGCAGATTCAAAAATTGATTCACCAACATCAAACTTGAGCCACGTTGTTGAAAAAACAAAGATTGAAGTTGAACAAATACCTCCCTACAATAAATCAGAAATTACTCAATCGGAAGTCACACAAATTATTGAACTACGGATTAATGAAGATGAGCTAAGCAGTGATAAAACTAAGAACTCGAACAAGAATAATAGTGAAGAGATGATAACTGAAAAAGTTGGGCAAAATCTGCAGAGCACTGAAAATGAAAGAATTTCCATTCGAAAGAAACCTAATTGCTTTGTGAATAATAATGGTGATATAGATTTACCAGAATCGATTGATTGTGAAACTGCAGTCTGTAGCAAAAGAGCTGCAAAAATGGCAGAATATGAAAGGGATATCCAGTATCTTTCCAGAAGTATATCATTGGAAAATGATACAGATGAAGTGTTTCCTAAAGTCGATGTTATCGCTTACAAAAGACGGCAGAGCTTACAACAAGAACCACTGATTAATGTTGACCCATCTCTCGTAGAAAAACTTCCTTTAACAAGTGTGGATGACAGTGCTGAACTGAATATTAGCGAAGATTCTGATAGTACGTCTTTTAACAATAATATTGCAGAGAATTTTAGAAGTTCATCCAATGCCAAAGATATTAGTCAGTCACAATTGGTAAAATGCAAAATCCACGAGGATAGTAAGTACTATATAAATAAAAATGCACACGCACGAAATGAATTCTTTGATGTAATCGTGAAAAATGACCACGAAACAGTCCTAGGAGACAAGGAAGAATCGAATAATTATAAAAGACCCAGTGTGTCTGATATGAAGCTGTTGTTTGATTCACAAGAAAACGGGTCTCCTGTTGACACAGATATCTCTACCAACAGTCCAAACCCTCTACCTAAACCGAGGAGGACAAAGATTATTTCAAACAAATCATCCTCAAGTGAATCTTTCAAGTTTGAATCCTGCCCCATGAACCCCATTGTAAATAAAACATTTTCTGACAGATTATAGAACTACCATTTTCATAATTACGTCACAAGCTTCGACAAAGACATACGTACCAGGGATATATGCTCGTATGCATGTTACGAGAGACCAAATGCGTCTAATTTTCTGTGATTACTGTTTATTTGACTAATAGACTTTTAGAATACTTATGATAAATAAGTGCAATTATTATTCGCAATATTGATTGTGGATTACACTACTATTTTTATTCTTAAATATGACCATAGCTTAAAAGCATACTTATCCATGGTGATTCTAGACGTTGAATACTATCCAGTAACTACAAATTGAGCTACTGAACCAGTTGTCATGTAATTTTTTAAATAACCATACATACATTTATTTATGTAACGAACTTCTACAAATCTTTCCTAGGCTAGATAAACACTTCATCCATATGGATGAAAGCCATTTTAAAATACTGGATGTTGGATAAGTCAAGTAGCTTTTTCATAATATTTCATAGTTTTATGACTTACTTAAGTTTAATTTATTGAAACCAATTTTATAAAGATTTTAGGTAAATGGTTTGTCACTATTATTACAAAATATATATTTATGAATGAAGTTATATATTATTTGTGTTATCTTCCCATAAAGATATCTTATCACTGAAATCTTTCACATAAACAAATATAATAGTAGAAAAAAGGGCTGTGTGCATTTTTTATACTAAAAATTAGAATACATAATCATGAAAAAAAATTGATCAAATCTTGCTGTAGTGTATTAAGAAAATAAGTATAAGTGCTTTGAGTATTTCAAATTAGGTTTAATACAATTATTTATGTAATTCATACAATGTGATGGATATTCAAATTAAGGTACCAAATTATCTCTGATTCAGTTAACAGTAACCAAATCGTAGCACTTTTGTAGCTCATAAAGTATTAATAAGTCTGCTTCTTCTATATTTAATAAAACGAGGTAAGTTTGTCACTACTGTACTTATGATGGGTGCATGATCACCCAATGACTTCTTTTGCTGCCTCACCTAAAATGCAGATAAATATTATATAACTTAATATCATACTAACTTAGTAATTACATATAACAACCAACAAATCGAGACGATAACGCAGTATAGAACCATTTTCACTATTTGCTACTACTGATCTTGTGGCGGCATTCATCCTTAATAATGTGTATACAATTATATCTGCCTATATGACCGCAACTGTCAAAATTTTGACAGGTGCACTAAGATGTGAGCCTCCTCATTTAAAATAATATAGGCACGGAAAAAAGCTGACAGAAGATTGTTGACCCCATCATATTTGTGCCAAGCTGTCAAATATCTACAAGAAACTGCTGCAAAGAAGATTTTTAGACTCCGGTTTTGAATTGGGCATATGTAATTATGAACCTAGCAAACAGAAATATTAGTTCAATTCTATTTTGTGCAGATTCATAGCCTTAAAGAAGCTGTGAATTTTGCAACTTAAAATTCTTTTTATTTTTTAATTATTTTTACCATTAAATTATACTCAAGCCGAATTCAAAAATATGTTTTTGCCTTTATGAATAATTTGTGATTAATGATTAATACACACCTTAGCCTTGAAAATAGGAGCAATAAAATTTAGTTTATCAACTAAATTGATTTGTGCAGCCAGTGCATCGGTTTCATCCTCTGAAAAGAGATCCATGATAGTATCAATAATTTCAGCGATGATCCAGCACTCAGTCTCCTTCAATACTCTATCAAGTATGAATTGTGATATTACAAGCAATATATCTGTCGAATTCGCCAGTGAATTTTGAGTCAGTATCAATGCCAAGCTTCCTACCATTCTTGTGAGGTTTGCTCGTATCTCAATACATTCGCATTGATTTATCCCGTCAAGCATTAGCTGGAAAACATAGATACCAAGTTAAAGCATATTGATTTTGGATCCGGATCGTGACGAGAACCATTCCTTGCTGTGAAGTATTAACTCTGCCAAACTATAAAACTGTCTTTAATCAAGTATATTTTTTCCTATTTCAAGATTATTCAAATAATATTATGTCACAATAATATATGACACAAATAATATACTGGTGTTTTGTGCTTTCAAAAAACCCAAAAAATGTAATATTTTTAGTACAGTATAAATTTTTACTCACTAAATTAGAAAACCATCCTAATTTTTAGTAGATGAATAATCTATGACATTCTGCAAAATGTACTCAAAGGTTTTCTTAGCGGAAAATACAAGCTACTAGAAATGGAAAAAAAGTCTGCTAATCCATACAAGAGTAGTCAGGCTATTTATATTTATATATTTATATAGTGGCGATTTGCAAGATGCTGCAAGAGCAGCCGAATGAATCTTTTATCCTGTGTTACTGATTATCTTACTGAGGTTCATGTTAATAAACCATCTTCAAGCTCACTTTGAGATATTCAGGTGGACTGTGAAAGGTACAAGAACAGTTAGTTAACTTAGGAAATGACATTGCCATGTTTACTGCTAATAACGCAAATTGTTAGACATTCAAGGAACTTCATACCTGGATATCGGAAACAGACAGCTCTTTGAAGAGATCATTGTTAGCAGAAACACCAGGAACACTTTTATCATTAGATTTGAATCTGTCAAGAGCTGTTCTCATAACTGCGGTTGCTGACTCCATTATCTCTTCATTATTGAAAGATTCAGACTTCTTAAATACAAGTTTTCCCATTTCAATCCAAATTTTATAAATCTCTTTGGAACCTCCCAAATTATCTAATGGAAGATTAGACATCAAATTATTAATGCATAGCAAGGCTCTGCTTTGTATTATGCATAATCTAAAGTTTTACTACCGCATATGTGATATATCATTTAATGCTGCCGGACTACAT